>JASKMD010000012.1:6461594-6471594 GCA_030144725.1 Haematococcus lacustris | reverse complement strand
ACCAGAGGTTGGCAAAGGCCCTGGCGCGCATGGACGCCCGCCACGCTTGCACTTTACATGTAACAAGACATGGAGAGACGGGTGAGGGCCGGCAGCTTCCCACTCACAACATCAACATTTACTGCGCCACAAACCCGCCCAGCCCCTGTTTTTTTGCCAACTCCTTTTGCCAGCGGGTTGCAACACTCAACCAGCCCCAGCTCACTAGCCCAGCCAGACCATGACAGCCTAGTCGCCCGTCTACAGGTGCCATCAAATGATCATAGCAAAGCCAGCTCCAGCACCTCCCTCATACACCCAACGGGCAATAACAACCACGCCGAGGCTGAGTCATCGCATCAATGAGGACGTGTCGCCAGCAACAGCGGCTGTTTCTTGAGTGCTTGTTTGGTCTTGCTTGATGGAGCAAGGTTTCTTCAGGGAATCAACTCCCATTGACCCTCAGTGTGCGGCTCCTTCTCACAGGCTTTGTATGCATCATGTCCATCTAGTGTTGACTGGTTCGTGGTGCGCTGCTGTGGCGTTGCAGATTGGAACAAGGAGCACCGCCTGCAGGGCCAGTTGGACCCTGACCTCAATGACACAGGCCGGGCACAGGCCATGCAGGTAGGGCCGTCATGTCCGCTTAGACCGTTACTTCAACTCTTGAACTCATCAGCTCATCAGCTCATCAGCTCTCCAACTCATCAAGTCATCAACAATCATGAGGCTAGGCAGAGCAGCACTCAGCCCATGGGATGGCAGGCGCAAGACCGGCATGTGCATGTGCTCTTTTGAACTAGCTCCTGCGCTCATGCACCATGCGTAACCATGCAGAAAGTGCATGCATGGTGCTCTTTTGGCTGCCACTCGCCAATGTGTCTCCATGCAAATGCCTGCATACCCGCCCGCCTGACACTGTCTAATCACCTGCACTGGCGTTGGGTCACACTTCCTCGTGTCATCCTCCTCCCTGTCTTCAACATTCCAGCTCCCTGCTCCTGTACCTAGACGTTGCCCAGCGGCAGTAACAGGGGGGGGGTGGTAACAGTGTGTGCTGTGAGCCTTAGGGGCTGGCCTGGAGGTTTGGAGGCCACCCTCTCCCCTCCCTCTCCCCTCCCTCTCCCCCCCCCTCTCCCCTCCCTCTCCCCTCCCTCTCCCCTCCCTCTCCCCTCCCTCTCCCCTCCCTCTCCCCTCCCTCTCCCCTCCCTCTCCCCTCCCTCTCCCCTCCCTCTCCCCTCCCTCTCCCCTCCCTCTCCCCTCCCTCTCCCCTCCCTCTCCCCTCCCTCTCCATGTGGTCAGGTAGTCACCTCCAAGCTGCTCCTCTACCTTCCACTTGTCTACCCCTCTACCTCCCCTTCCCTCGCGCCATCACCATCATGCGTGGCGACGGCTGATGTGATTATAGCGTATCAACCCCACCTACACTGGCGCTAGGTCACCCTTCTCAAGTGTCCACGACTGCCCATGTGTGCATAGCTCAGCAACCCCACTGGGTGCTGGCTGTGCTGTGTGGCTTCAGCTAGCGGAGCATTTTGCGGGCAGCCACCTGGACGCCATCTACTCTTCTGACCTGAAGCGGGCGGTCAACACTGCCCAGGCCATTGCCGAGGGCAAAAGCATGCAGGCAGGTACGAGCCACCTTTCCCAGCAGCTACTTACAGCTAGAGAGATCAGTGACCCAATCTTCCCCGCACATGCCCACATGTGGGCCTGAACCCCTCCTTGGCAGCAAGGGCTGCTGCCAGTGCAGCCAATGCTTCACACCACCTGCTGTAAGGCACAGCACCTCCCTAACCAGCCCAGCGGCTTGCTAAGACTAGTACCACGTAAGACTAGTACCACGCAAAAACTGAGTCATAGGATCACTCACTAGGGATGATGTTTTGTTTATTAGGGATACATGGCATGGGCGCCTTCCACCTATGCTATTGCCTGGCCCCTGTGACAGGGCCACAGCCTAGACCTGGCATGACAAACGTGACCCTTGTGACAGGGCCTTAGCCTAGAACTGGCATGACTCGCATGCGCGGTTGCAAGCTGATGACAGCTAAAGAGGCCACACCCTACTGTGCCTTAGGCTGCTGGTGCTCGGCCTTGGCTGGACAGTATTCTGCAGCCCAGGTCAGGGTACTCCTTGGCTGGCAACTTAGGCAGCTCAGGTCATGAGCACAGCTCCAGCGAGCGCCACCTGCTCATCCCAAGGCGCCCATGTTCAGTGGCAGTGGCTGTGGTGTTGAAGAGGTGGGCTTGGCAGCCTTGCCATAGCCTAGAACGTGTCCTGATGTAAGCTGAAACCTGGTGTCCTGGACCACCCTCCTGCCAGGCTGTGGCGCTGAAGAGGTGGGCTCAGCAGCTTTGCCCTTGCCCCTGTCGGGGCCCTTATTGACTCGACAGCCTTGCCCTTGCCTGTGCCCTTATGCTCGGCCTCAGTGCGCTTGTCTAGTGGGGCAGCACATGGCCCAGGCCCCGCAGCTGCTCCCTCTAAGCTAGTGGGGCTAGTTAGGCTAGTGGGGCTAGTTAGGCTAGTGGGGCAGCAAATGGCCCAGGCCCACCATTGCCATTTAAAAAGCCACCTGCACCTTGTTGCCACCTGCTTATTTCTGCCTGAGGCGACACTTGACTGTAACTCCCCGCTGCTGAGTGGCATTGGGAGTCATCATGCTGGGTTTCTCCCCTGTGGCTGCGACTGAACAAACAGCCATGGGGCTGCAAGTGGCTGAAGCCTGCTTGCCTTGTATGGAGTTTGCCAGCCACCTCTCGATAGTTTTGCTCCTCAGTCATCTGCATTGGCCAAGACAGGCCAGGAACAACCCTCAATGTCATCCTCCTCCCGTACTCACACAGCGGCATGTCATTGAGCAACAGTGGCAGTCAGTTGGTGTAGTGGTTGTTGGCGGTCAGCATGCCAGCACATAATTCCCCTACTAATGGGTAGGGGCTGCGTTATTCGTAGCCCGAACTGTTTGTCTGAGACAAGCATCCGCTACCAATACCCAATGTCCTACCCCCACCCCCTTGCGAGGGTTGGGCGATTGATGTTGGCATGTAACACATGCTCTAATGTAGGCAACAGCTCAAGCATTGCGCGGTGCACACATACTACTGTGCTATAGGTCGCTGGGCTAGGGCCTTGGGTGCTCGGCCTCGCAGCTTCTTGAAGCCCAATGCCGGGTACTCCTTGCCCTTGGCATGAAGCCTTGCTCGGTGTGACCACCTGCACAGCTCCAGTGGGCGCCACTTGCTCTCCCCTGCCCGCTGGATGTTGAGGGCTGCGTTGCAGTCCCTGTCCACCCATTTGCCAAGGTCCCCAGGGGTGGCCTGGTGCAGCTGTGGGTACCACATGAGCCCCCGCACTGGCGCCTCAAACCGCTTGCTCCAGGCTGACCACAACAAGCGGTTCTGCACCTGACCTCCAGCCTTCAGGCCTGGTGGGCTTGCTGCGATCCAGCTCCTCCTCACAGGGCTGCATGGCACAAGGACACCACGCACCACACTCCCCAGCAGCAGCAGTTCCATTGGCAGCACCACCAGCAACAGTGACAGTACACGTGAGGGGCATGGTGGACTGCACTGTGCGCTGTGACATGTGGGTAGTGGCCTTTTCCCGCTTGCACGTCCAGGTGGTGCAGCGTGCCGGGTTGCGGGAGCGGCACCTGGGTGAACTACAGGGCCTCACCCGGCAAGAGGCCGCGGTCAAGTGCCCGCAGGCTTGGGCGGCGCTACTAGTCGACTCCCAGCGGCCCGGGGCGTTGCTGGAGGGCCGCGACGTGCTGAGAAAGCGTGTGACCGCGGAGGTTGAAGCCATCGCGGTTGCGCACCCGGGTGCGTTGGCCCGCACTTACCTGCACACCACCGACGCCGCCGCCTTGACACGCTTCGCGCAACAGGATCTGAGTTGTGACTTCCACAGGGATTGCAAGCCATCGTGTATGCCTCACTGTGACAGTGGCTGTGCGAATGCTGCTGTTGTTGTTTGCAGGTCAAACCGTTCTGCTGGTGGTGCACGGTGGGGTGATCCATGCGCTGCTCGACAACGCTGCTGGCAGCACGGCGAGGAAGGCTGTTGCGAACGGCAGCATTCACACGCTGAAGGTGCAGGGCCGGTGCTGGGCGCTGGTGGAGGAGTTGAACCCTTGCAGGGAGGGAGGTGCCGGCGGCTTTGGTGGCGGGGTGGCAGAGGGTTGACACCTCACTACCAATGTATTGCATAGGGCACAGGGGCCCACGACATCGTGATCTTAGTCAGGAACGTACCACCGGTGTGGGTTTTGTGGTGTTTGAGGGTGCGACTGTAGCTGAGTGAGGTCACTAGGGCGCGACCGATCATATGACTTGCTGAGGAATTGGTCATATGACTGAATATGATGGCTTAAAGATGTGATATGACCGGGTCTGTAGTCAAGAGGATAATGTGGCAGATCGCCACCCCACCCCACCTGGGAACCCCGAGTGTACAGAGGGTTTGACGTCCTCCAAACCAGTATCATTCTCAGTTGCAGTTAGTAATGCTCTTCTAATCTCCGCCAAATTAGATCACGATTGAGACCGTGGTTGAAACCAGGTTGAGACCACGGCAGTGAGGTTACGGGGTTTTGCGAGTTTTGGCTTAATGATATTTCATCATATTCCATCATGCTTGATCATATGGGGTCATATCTTAAAGATTATTTCGGGCGCGCCTTATAGGTCACCCAGTATGTTGTTCCATGTTGAATGGGTAATGTTTGTCTAAGCCAGGAAACTGGTTATGAGAGGAAGGCAAGGGATATGGTGTGGGCTGCCTGTTTGTGATGCATGTCCGGCGGGGTGTGGCAAAGGCATGGCTGGTGGACGTTGGCTGAATCTGAGGACCCCTCGCTAGGGGTGGTGTTTTGTCGGCACCGGCACCAACGCAACGCAAGGACCAACGCAAAGGCCGAGTCATAGGGTCATTTACTAGGGGTGGTGTGATGTCTGTATAGGGAAACCTCCCTTGGACATTGCATGTGCGCCTTCACGTACATTACCGCCTGGCCCTCGTGACAGGGCTATAGCCTAAAACTGGCACGAGTGACATGCACGATGCATCATGATAAGCACTGCGGGATGTGTGCAAAACACTGCAGCCAACAAGACACTCTGTCGGTCAGGCTTGCCAGCGCAGCACTGAGCTGGGGCACTGTGTCGTATTGTGCTTGTATAGCAGCTGACATGGTTCCCGCTCACATGGTAGCAGCTGCTTCCAGTATGGTACAATAATGGCTGCAGCCAACGGGCTGTTTTGCTGTCACCCAACCGCCTGCCAGTATTCCCAGCAGCCGGCACCAAGCAAGCAGCCTCCATGGAGTCATCCACTGACTTCTCCACCCTGAGATGTTAGGTTGTGCTATGGCATGCAATCTGACAGCTTGCCAGGCACTCAAGCAACGGCAGACAGCAACAAGCAACAGCAGGCAACGGCGACTGTCAAACCCACACGACGTGTTGCCGGGTGTTGGCCTGTTGGTAGGGTAGGTGGTGGGTGCAGGCCAAGCCCCAGGCGGAAGCGCCAATTCTTACCAACACAAATCCTCGTCCATGCTGCACCCTTGACAATTGCAAATCCCATCCTGGTGGCACATTCCATTCACATTGACCATTGAGCTCCCCGTCCTCGGGCCTGTCATCATGGTGTTGGGCCTCTCTCTGTTAAGCCATCCGTGATGCCGCTTTATCCTGCGCACCAATCATCGCAGCGTACACCATGACCATCACTAGCAACACCATGGCATTTGCTAGACATTGTTCTTGCAAGCCTGGCTGTGAGCCTGCACTGTAGTGTTGTAGCCTCTCCTTAGTGGGGCTCAAGTGCATGTCGCTGCTGTGCTGCCATCACCACTGCAGGTACCTGATGCAACTACCCATGTTTGGCATAAGCATGGACTGCATGCACATGGTAGTGGTGCCATGCTGATGCCTTATTACTGGTCCCAAAGATACCATGTGCTTTGCACGCTCATGCAAGCAGTGTTGCAAGACTCTTGCCTGCGGGAAGGGTATGATCTTCGCGTCATAAGAACCGGTGGCTTTGTTCAGAGCGCTGACACAGACTTCTGTCAGGCCAAAGTTGAACTTCACGCGGACTGCCCGGTCTGCCGTGTCCGAGTACTCTGGCACTTGCACCGTGAGGGGGATGGGAGTGAGGGGTTGCATGCCCATGGTGCCGTCCTCCACAAACCTGCGCAATGCAAGCCATCGGCTCCAGTTCTTCCTACCCTGCTTGCATCATAGGTTCGGCTGCAAGCTGGCAGGCTCACATGACCATGCCCTCAGGGCTGGTACATACCAAGGCCAAGCAACATGAGGCTGGAAGCTGGCAGGGTCTTGCCCCAATGGCTGGTAGCTCCAAGGTCAAGGTATGGCCTGGGCAAACACTCACTCGACAGCATTGTCGTCACAAGCAAACAATCTCACGTCCAATTCTTCCAGCGTCTTGTACAGCGGCTCAAAGTAGTGCACCACCTCCTGGTCGTGAGCCACCTGCACCATGCCAAGGAGGACAGTGGTGAAGACACTCGCTCTTCAACCTACGTCCACATGTCATGATACCAAGGGTACGGATTGGGTGTCCCTGGCCATTGATGTCTGTAAGTGTAACGGGAACATGCAGACCGAAGCATGCACTGACTAGCTCATCTTTCTTCACATAGGATTGGAACTTGCAGTTGGTCATGTAATCACACTTCTCATGGTGCCAGAACTTGCCAGGAGCGCCCTCAGTCCACTGTGCACAGGTCTTCACACCGTATGCCATGCGGCTGCGGCGGGCGTGGATGAGAGCAGGATTGAAGCCGTACCGCACAGCACCTGCATGTGGTATGCCCAGGGCAGGACGAACCATGGCAATGGACCATGGCAGGACGAACTATGGCAGGTTCAAACATGGCATAGGAGCCACGCAGGGCCATAGGCCGAGTCCCCGCTTTCCTTCCCCGTACCTCCTGCCCCTTGGTCCAACCCCCCCTACCCATTGCCACCCCTCATGCACAACTCACCAGCCATCACCGCAATATGACAGCCAGGCGGCACCACCACCTTGTCGGCCAGCCCCCTCACCGCTGCCTTGACCTTGGTTTCCAGGTACGAGCTCCGAGCAAACCCGCCCACTAGCAGCACCTGCTTTAGCATGGTACTGACACCTTGCACAGCTCAAATCGTCTGCTTTTTGTCCTCCTTCCCCCTGTCATAAGCTATGCAGGACACGGGCTGGCAGCTGCAGGACAGAAGATCAAGCAAAATGGTTTTGTCCTCCCTTCCCCTCACTAGATATGCAGGGTACTGGCTTGCAGCTGCAGGAAAGCAGATTCCACCTTGCAGCTCTGCCATGCAAGGAGTGAGCGCTGGTGGATGGCAGCCAGCTTCACACATACCATGGAGCAGGGCCCACCACCTTCGATACGCCTCGCTGCGTTAAGCTGGCGGACCGCGAGGCGGCACACCTCCTCGACTGGCTTTTTGAATATGGCCCGCATCTCAGCACTGCTCAGCTGTAGCTCTGAAATCTCGCCCTGCCGCTGCCACAGCGAGGCTAGCTTATCTTGTGTCATTGATTTGATCAGATCCAGCGGGATAGGCACCCTGCAGGTCATGGGGTTGAAGGTGTAATGGGCAGGGCATCATGGTGTGGGGGAGCCTGAAGGCAGATGGGCAGGGGCTGGCGCATGGCCACATGCCTTGAACATCTGCTGTGGCTGCGCACCTATTGCCAGTGTGCACCCTAGATGTTGGAGGTGAAGAAATTTCAGTTCCAGGCAGTCCCAGCGTGTGTGCGAGGAGCGGATGGGAGGACGCATACTGAGATGTCTGCTAAGGCTGCAGACCTGTAGGTGGCACCCCACTCAGCTGCGCACCTATTGACAGTATCCAGCCCAAGGCAAGCCAGCCTGTCAGCCAGGCTGGGGTCAAGGCTGTTTTTAAAGCTGCACTTGACAGCCTCCCACCTGCACACCATCATGGCACTGGCTTGAATGGCAGTGCATCATCGAGCCAGTGAACAGCACTGCTGCCCTGACAGTCAGTTCTCACCTCTTCATAACTTCGTTCTGCAGGGTGGCGGGGTTTCGAGCTGCCCAAGTGTCAAAGGCTTCAGCGCCCACCGCATTGCGATAGAAGGACCTGTGACACAACGTCATGCAGGCGGCCATACAGCCAACTGGGGAGGCAACGCATGACAGTATGAGGCAACACATTCATATGCAGTACAGCACCTCTACTGGAACACCATAGTAGGTGCCTGTCTGGGGGAGGGCAGGTATGGCCATGAGCTGGCATCAGGGGAGGAGAATGACACTCCACCCCTGGAAAATACCTCACAACCTCACAAACAGTGGCATCCAATGATGGCATGCGTTAGCAATCACCTGAATTCCTTGTCCACGTACACGCTGCCGCAAAGCACCCCCTCAGCACAGGCTGCCTCTGACAATACAGCCTGGCCGCCCAGCGCCTTGCACTTGTGCACCGTGGCATCCGCTGTGCCGCCGCCCACATCCAGCACCATCATTGACATGCCTGCGGCATCAGGGGCAGATGAGAAGGAGTGGCTTCATGCTAGGCATAGATAGTCAGGTAAGCTCTGTGCTTCCCTGTGCTTCCCTGTGCTTCCCTGTACAGGGCATCTATACAGGGAAGCACAGGGCTGACAAGCAGATGGGCGGAGGCAAGTATGACAAGGCAAATAGGACCTAGAAGGGGCAGGTGGCTAGGAGGGGCGGGCAGCAGGCAGCAGTGGTGGGCTGGCAGGCAGTGATGGTGGCTTCCTTACTTGCCTGGCTTCAGGGGAGGGACCTGTTCGAACAGGGCATGCAGAGCTGCTGCCTCTGGCTCCAGGATGATAGTCAGGGCCTTGCTGTCGACTAGACCAGCAAGGTGGGCTGCACGGCGCATAGAGGCCTTGCTTTGCTCACTCCACATGGCGGGCACCGTGAGGCACCTGAAAGGGCGTGGATGGCACATGCTGGTACAACAACACTGGGAGGAAGCCAGGGAGTTGTGACAGTGCCGATGTGGAAGAGTGAGAACTCGCAATGCCCAACCGTCATGCCAGGAAGGCAGTTTAGCGGTGTAGACCAACACCAAGAAGCGTCTCTGCGCCTCACCCTGGATCAGCCTAGGTGGTTGTTGATGCGAGCGAAAGGGGAATGGGCCAGGGAGGTGGGCGAGCAAGAATGCAGAAGCTGCAGCCCTGGGTAACCTAGGCGATGCAAGCGTCCCTGCGCCTTGACTTGCACTAACCAGAACTACCCACAGCTTTGTGCCCTTACAAAGATGAACGGTACCCCACTGCTACTCCATTGAGTGAAACGCAATGTCACATGATGTCACTCAATGTTACTCAATTATATTCAACGTCACTGCCCCACCATTGGATGTTAGACTGTTGGGCGGCAGCCGTTCCAACCTCTTTCTCTAGCTGCACCATGGTATATCTGTACAGGTACTTGAGAAAATCAGTCATGACCTGGGGAGGTTGGGGGGTTGCAACAGATGCAACAGTGAACCGTCCAATGTTCAAACAGTTCACCATTGCATATAGCAAGTCGGCAACATTATGTGGTTATGTGGTAATGCGGCTTGCCCTTGGCTGCCTCATGCAACTTGCTGCCCAGTGCGGCGATTTAGCCAGAGCAATTGCCAGAGCAAGTAGTATTGCATGCTAGACCTACAAAAGGTGCATGTGATATGCCATCAGTGCTAATGATGCGCACAAAGCTGCCCTTACTCTTTCTGGCGTCAAGCCTCGCGGCCACCCTGCGGCGAGGTCGGGATCGTGTAGCGCCAGTTTAAAGTCCGTAAGCAGATGGTACTGGCTCATGTCCTGGTCCGCGGCCTGGCCGAGTTTTTCCCACTTGCGCAAGGCGGCGTCACCCCAGGCGATGGGCGTCCTGCAGATTGTTGTAATGCGATGGTCTCAATCACCCGCGGTCCTTAAAGAGCCCTAGCACCTGTTCACGCTCACCGGCCATCGTAGAGCAGCGCGGAACGGGTCTTCGGATAAGGA
>JASKMD010000012.1:5803183-5818594 GCA_030144725.1 Haematococcus lacustris | reverse complement strand
TTGGGGACCCACGTCTGCTACCAAGCCCGCCCTCCCGCCCGCCTGCCCGCTTGCCTTGACAGTGTCGGACAGAGCTTTTGGCAGGGATCACCACAGTGCATGCGGTGCTGAAGCAGCAGATGAACAGCGAGGACTTGCGCATGAGCATCAGGTGGCTGGACGCCTTTGCGCGCAACCCAGTAGGCCAAGGTGGGCCACCACCCACACCACCGACCATGTGCAGCTGATGGGGCAGCAAACCAGCGCATGCCGTGTGGTGGTGGTGATGAAGGTTGGAAGGGGGGGGGTGGGGGTGGTGGTGGTGATGGGGTTGGGGGTGGGGGTGGGGGGTGGGGGTGGGGGTGGGTGTGAGGGTTGGGGGTGGGGTGGGGGGTGGGGGTGGGGGTGGGGGTGGAGGGTGGAGGGTGGGGGTGGGGGTGGGGGTGGGGGTGGGGGTGGGGGTGGGGGTGGGGGTGGGGGTGGGGGTGGGGGTGGGGGTGGGGGTGGGGGTGGGGGGTGGGGGTGGGGGTGGGGGGTGGGGGTGGGGGTGGGGGTGGGGGTGGGGTGGTGGGGGTGGGGGTGGGGGTGGGGGTGGGGGTGGGTGGGGTGGAGGGTGGGGTGGGGGGGTGGGGGTGGGGGTGGGGATGGGTGGGTGGGGGTGAAGGTTGGAAGGGTGGGGGTGGTGGTGGTGGGTGGTGATGAAGGGCCAGCTTGGACCTCTATGCAACCCGGAGCGTCTAGTGCTTACCCTGCTTGTTACTATAAATATATACCACTATCTCATTGCGTACTGCCATGTACTGCCAGCACTGCCCTGTACTGCCCTGTACTGCCATGCTCGCTTTGCTCGCCTTCAACCTCCCCCTCATATCTCACACACTTCCCCCACTGCCACCACCCGCTGCCCGCACCCATCCCACCCCCCTAACCACTGCCCACCCTGCTCTGACCCAGCTGTTGACCCTGCCATTGCCCTGAGCCTGCCCCCCCCGGAGCCTTGCCCTGCAGAGGACGCGTCGCTGCTGGTGACGGGCGTGCCCCCTATCCAGCGCGCCACCCTGGTGGCCCTGCAGCAGCTGGCGCCGCCCCCGGCCCATGCCCCTGAGGTGTGGCTGGACCTGCTGCACACCCTGTGCGCCATGATGGTGCCCTTCAGGCTGCTGGAGGCGAGGTGGGGCAGGGGGAGGGGGAGTGGGGAGGGGGGAGGGGGGAGGGGGGGAGGGGGGAGGGGGGGAGGGGGGAGGGGGGAGGGGGGAGGGGGGAGGGGGGAGGGGGGAGGGGGGAGGGGGGAGGGGGGAGGGGGGAGGGGGGAGGGGGGAGGGGGGAGGGGGGAGGGGGGAGGGGGGAGGGGGGAGGGGGGGAGGGGGGAGGGGGGGAGGGGGGAGGGGGGAGGGGGGGAGGGGGGAGGGGGGAGGGGGAGGGGGAGGGGGAGGGGGGAGGGGGGAGGGGGGAGGGGGGAGGGGGTGAGGGGTGGAGGGGGGTCAGAACGTAGGCCTGTAGAGGTGCGTGACACAGTGTACAGCAGGCAGCGGGGGCACCAGGGGCCATTGCGCCACCCAGCGCTGCCCCAGTCAGGGATGATGGGTCATCCGCCATGTCCTCCAACCATCCAAGTTCAGTTCCTGCCACCTACACCCTTCACCAGACTGGGTCCTTCACCTGCACCTGCACCTGCCTGCCTGACCCACCCCCGACTCCCTGCCTCTAGCCAGCCCCCTCTGCTCCCACTCTCAGGCAGCAAGCCCTGCAGAGCCCAGCTCGACCCACCTCACGCACCTCGCTCCAGCTCAGTGCGGGCGCCGCCCCCCCTTTCCTTCTCTTCAGAGCAGCAGCCTGGCAGCACCTCACTGCCCAGCCCCCCTCCACGCCTCTACAACACCGCCTCAGCCCCCCTCTCCGCCCTGCTGTCCTCCCTGCCCTCCCCCCTCAACCACACCCTCCTCCTCTTCTCCTGCTGCTGCGGCTGCGGCTGCTGCAACTATGGCTGCTGAAGCCAACCAGCCCAGCGGCAGCGACAGCAGCAGCAGCGGGGCGCAGGCCACCCAGCCCGGCCTGGGGGGGGTGCAGCCTGGAGCGCCTGGCATGGTCCCAACAGCGACTCAGGGGGCAGCTGAGCAGCAGGGGGGGCAGGCAGGAGGGGCAGGGGGGCAGGAGCCAGCCGGCACCGATGACAGTCTGGCTGCAGAGGCGCGCAGCCTGAGTACAGCCTGGATGGCCAAGTGTGCTGAGCTCGCTGCTTGCTGGTACAGGGACCTGGTGCCCTGGCAGGTGGGGGCGGGGCCAGAGGGGGCGGGGCCCGGGTGGTTGAGGGCAGGGGGGCCAGGTCTGGCAGGGGGGGGGCCTGGGTAGGTGAGTGAGTGAGGTGTAGTAGGGGGGGGGCAGGGTCGCAGGTGGGGGGCAGGGTGGCAGGTGGGGGGCAGGGTGGGTAGGGGAGGTGCCGGGCCGGGGTCATGACCTGGCGGGAGGCGGGGCAGGTGGGGTGGGAGGAGGAGGGCAGGAGTGGGGTGGGTGCAGGGCTGGCTGTGGTGCCGGTGCCCCTGTGCCTCAGGGTCAAGCCCCAGGGCAGTTGTGGGGTAGGGGTCTGGACAAACCAACATGCGGCAGCCCCTGACCCGCCCTGAGGGCCACAGCGGTGCAGCGCCTGAGTTAGCTGCATGAGTCATATGGCGGTGGCATGCCATGCCATGCCATGCCACTGCCACTGCCACTGCTACTGCCACCGCCAATGCCCTGGCCCCTGCCCTACCTCCTGCCCCTGCCCTACCTGTGGTGCAGTACCGCGTGGCCACCTTCCCCCGCCTGGTCACCTGCCTGGGCGAGTGCATGGCCCTGCGGCATGTGGACCCCGCAGACCCCCTCTGGCGCGTAGCCTCCCGCGCCTTTGTAGCCGTGCTACAGTCCGGGCTGCCCTCCATCAACATCGCCTCACACCAGCAGCTGGCATCCGGCCACACCCTGCCAGCCCCTGCCAGCCCCCCAGCCCCCTCCTCGCACACCCTCCCCTACGGCATCCTCACCGCCTCCATAACCCACGTCCTGTCCAGCCCCCCACTGGCGGCAGCAGCAGCAGCGATGACCGGGGAGGGCCTGGGCCAGGCAGCCAAGCCCTCCCTGCCCCACCCAGGCCTGGTGCCGCCCACCACCTGGCCCTGCCTGGTCCGTGCCTTTGAGCAAGCGCTGCTGGGCCGCAACCTGCCCGGGCCCCTGCCACCCGGCACCAGCCCAAACCCACCCTTTGCCGCCCCCACCGCCCCAGCCACCCCAGCCCCCGACCCCTTGGCAGCAGCCAGCAGTGCCTGGGGTGAGGAGAGCGGCGCCAGCACCACCAGTGTCCAGCCCAGCACCGCACTCCAGCCTGGCCTCCCAGCCCTGACCCCCCCAGGCGCTGGGGCAGGGGCCAGCGACCCGGAGATCCTGGCTGCGGTGCTGGACTGCCTGGCAGACTCGGTGCTCACCTCCTGCCAGTACGCCCCTGCTGAGGTGCGGCGGCGCCTGGTGGGTGTGGTGGAGGCCGGGGCTGCGACCCCTGCCTTGGCCCAGGAGAGAGCCCTCCCGCCCTCCTCACGCTTCAGCCACGCCTGCATGGCCAAGCTGTACGTGTTGTGCAGCAGGGGCTGTGAGCACGGCCTGCTGCCCCGCTCCCGCAGCGCAACCCCCCACATGGCCCCCCAGCGTGATGGCGGAGGCGGCGGGCAGGGAGGGGGGGAGCCGGCCCCAGGGGCAGCCACCCCCCTGTTGCAGCGCAGCAGTTGGGTGGACATGGGGGGGTCGGGCAGCGCCATCGGCTCCATGCAGGTGTCTCAACGTAGGGCCACTTCTAACGGGGGTGCAGGCGAGCAGCATGGGGCTGGGTCACACGCACAGCTCACAGGTCACACCACACCCCCTGGGGGGCGGGAGCCACAGGGGTGCGGGATGCCGCGGGACCAGAGCGCACGCTGCCAACTGGAGGTCGCCCAGCTGGCCATGCCCCTGTTCCTGACCCAGTGAGTGGGAGCAGCAGTGGAGGAGGAGGGGGGAGGAGGAGGGCGGCTGTGAGGGTAGGAGCTGGGGTGTGGCTGAGGGCCCTGGACATGGCCCTGGTCCAGTGCTGGCCAAAAGGGTGTGCGGAGCAAGTTGCCCACCACCTGCCTACCTGGGCCACTCAAGAGCAGCTGTAGCAGGCATCAACTTCCATGCCCCCTGCTGACATGCAGCTCCCCAACCCTGCTGCTCATTCACCCCAGACTACACAGTAACTTGCCTAATTTCGGCTGATCCTTTGCGTTGTGTTCTCTTGCTTTTTCGCCGATAGCTCCCGAGCAAAAAAATGGCCGGGTTTATGCAACTTACTAAGACCAGGCTCTCCAGGCTCTCACATAAGCCACACACAGGCATAGGGAGGAGTAGGTGCGGCCGCACAGCTGGTGTCAGAGGTTGAAGAGGTGTGTGGCAAACAGTGGTGGTGTGTGGCATGCCGGCACCCTCAGGTGCGAGGCAGTGCTGCGGGAGTATGTCAGGGCTGAGGGCCAGAGTCGCTGCGCCCATGAGAGAGGTGGCATGGCGTCAGACCTGGAGCCCAGCTTGGTGGCCCGCAGCCTGCAGGTGGGTGCCCTGCCGCAGCTCAACCAGCGCCCCTGCTGCCATGCCACTGGGGCCCTCGCCTGCAGCCAGCACTTCTTGGCTCACTGGACCCCTAACCCTGTGTGCTCGCCCTTGGGCCCTGGCATCGTTGCTCTGCGGCAGCGCACCTACCTCAGCGGTGTTGTGCAGGTGCTGGAGCTGTTGGCGGCGTTGCGCATCGCTCCGTCCGTCATGGACGCGGCGCTGGACCGAGGTCTCAAGCTGGATGTCAGGCACTGGGTGGAGTCGGCACGAGCCTGGCGGCGCAAGCAAGTCATGGGTGGGCCGGCATCAGGGTGGGGAGCCATGGGTGTGGGGCTGGATGACGAGGGGCAGGAGGCCACGCACGTGCTGCCCCTGTATGGCTGGTTGGTTGCGCTGGTGCCGGCGTCTGACTCTCGTGTGCGGGAGCTAGTCCAAAGGTTGTTGGCCATTGTGGGCAAGGAGTTGGGGCTGCCCTCCGCCACCCTGTGAAGGGTGCAAGGAGCATAGGCACGCCTGGTGCCAGCGAATACGGGCCTCATGCTGTTGTTGGGGCGGGGGTGTGGCCTGGGCGAGGTGTGTGAGCTGAAGGTGGGTACATGCGCTGATGCGGGTGCTGGATCTCAGCAAGCCATGAGCGCCGCTATTGCCTGTTGCAGCCCTGCCATCTGTGCATTTTTAGCCGGTTTGCAGTTTGGGGGACCTCTTTTGGCTGTCAATGGGTTATCAGAATGTTATTAGGATGCCAGGCTGAGTGAACTCGTATAAGCTATAATTTTTGAGGTTGCACAGCTTGATTGCTGGACTAGTCGTGCCCTGCTGTCCGCCAACCTTGGCAAGAGTTGGCGTAAGGGTTTAGGGAACCCTTCCTGATGTCCTTGCTCCCGTCCTGCCCCGCGACAACACCTGTGTTTAGGGAGATGTGCTGATGTTGACTGCACGATGTCGTGTTAGGTGCCGTAGGCCAACTTTGTCATTGCAATACCCTTGCTTCCATGAGCAGACTTTGATCCTAGGTTGCATTCCAGACTGTCTCTCTAGGCTTTGTCGTTGCCGGCGATGCAGCCTGCCATTTGTCACAGCTCACTCATAACGATCAAGGCGCATAAGGGCAAGTATCCCCCATCGATCCAGATGGTCGAAGCAATAAGTCGAGTCGTGCAGGATTTGAACCTACGCGGGAGCACCCAACGGATTTCAAGTCCGTCGCCTTAACCACTCGGCCAACGACTCATCATGCACTAACCATACTTGGATGACGCTGTGTATGGCCGTTGGGTACATGTACTCATAATCGGTATGCTCGTGGCTCGACGGTGGCAATGGACACATGTACCTTTACCCACAATTGGCGTATCTGCTACGACGACCGATGTCTCGTAGCATGACTACAACGTGTCGCTGACAGGGCGGGGCATACAACGATGCTGACTTACAAATACAGAGTCTGTAACTCCCTTACTAACCCCGCTACAGGGCCGCGGGGCGGTAAGATATTGACTAAACGACAAGCATCAAGAAATACTACACCTCAGCCAAGCCTTTCCTCATAAACAAGCCTTCTTCAATCTAGGCTACCATCAGGCCGGTGCTGCATCCGCACAGCCTCAAATCAAGCATGCTCCTCCTCACTCGACACTGTCAGTTGGGTTGTCCTCTGTAGCGCCCACCTTCCCAAAGTTGATGAAGGAGCTCCTCCACATCGTGCCCATCAGCTGGCTCGGCGGTGGTCGTTCCAATTGTGATTGAAGGTGCCGGGCACCCGCAAAGCTGTAGATGTTGATCCCTTTACATTACGGGAGAAGTAAGATTCTTTATTTTCCCGTAAATATCAGCCATTTTCCAACCCATTCTTACTTGTGTCCGCCCTAGCAGCACTATCTGAAACAATCCGCCCTATCTAGCACAAGCCCCTTAACTAGCCCAAGCCCCCTAACTAGCCCAAGCCCCCTATCTAGCACAAGCCCCCTATTTGAAATAATACGCCCTATTTGAAACCAATCCTATCAATGCAGCCAGTAACTTCATCTTTGCGGCCTTGCTGGCTGCCTCACTAGCCCTGAACTCTTCATAGCCTTGGGCTATCCCTGGATCAATGGCTCCAGCCGCATGCGCAGCTGGATGCCAAGCGGACTGCCAAGTGCTGGGTGCGGGACCCCATGATGCCGTATGTCCCGGGTACCAAACGCCTGGCCAGCTGCCAGGTCCTGGGGTAGGAGGTGGGCCTCCGTACGCAGCCGGTGCCGCTGCCGCATACCCGCTCATAGGCCAGCTGCCACGTCCTGGGGTGGAGGTGGGCCTCCGTACGCAGCCGGTGCCGCTGCCGCATGCCCGCTCATAGGCCAGCTGCCAGGTCCTGGGGTGGGAGGTGGGCCTCCGTACGCAGCCGGTGCCGCTGCCGCATGCCCGCTCATAGGCCAGCTGCCAGGTCCTGGGGTGGGATGGGGGCCTCCATACGCAGCCGGTGCCGCTGCCGCATGCCCGCTCATGGGCCAGCTGCCAGGTCCGGGGCCGGGAGGGGGGCCTCTCACTGATTCTCACTGATCTTGACCCGGTGATGTTCACCACGCACAGTACGGGCAAGGGAAGAGATGCGCTGGCGCAAAGAATCTGCGTTGCACTTCCCCCCATCCTTGGACTTGCGGTACCCTGCACAAGGTGCACAATATAGTCGTGTATAACACCTGGTGCACTTGACAGGCTCTAGGTAGGTTGCAAGGCACCCTGGCAGCCTTGCCTACCTGTTGCAAGGGTGCACAACACCATGCACAGGACCTTGGGCATCTTCATGTAGCACTCATACAGGTGGCTGCATCGCTCTTCGATAGTGACAGGGCGCTTGCGTAGGAATAGCCGCAAGGCAGCCATAACCTCTTCAGAAGCTACCTCACCATCTACACGGCAATACAAACGAGGGTTATATTGTATATGGGGCAGGGCGGGGCAAGGCAGGCCTTAGCTAGGTCAGCAGGTCACTGACCAGCGTATGTGCCGTTATCTAGCACATCCTCAACTGATCTAGCACATCCTCAACTGGTAGCTGGTCTTGAGTTGACTCTTGTCTTTGGCTTGGGTCGAGGCGGCTACCTTGCTTCGTGTTGCCAAATCAGCGAACTTGGGAGCCTGGATGAATGCCTGGATGAACGGCATCCTCTTCTGCATCCTCTCCTGCAAATCATGGCATCTAGTACAATTACCTGATACGGTACCGATTACCTGCGGCCTTGCCTGACAGGCGTCCAGATCTCCTGGTGGGAACGGGTGCTACGTTGCTTGCTGGGACCGGCATTGTGGCTGTTACGACTGATGGGACCGGCACTGCGGCTGTTGCGACTGGCGCAATAGGAGGTGTCTCCTTGCTCGGAGCTTCCTCTGCATCACAACATCGTAACATCGTAACCGCCAGGAGTCAAACAGTCAACGCTAGTCAACAGTCTGATTAGGGACTCACCATTGATCCTAGCTGCCGCTAGGCGTGCAGTGGTAGCAGGTTAAATTGTCCGATGGGCATGTCATCGCCGCAGTCTTCCTCCTCAATCTCGCAGTCTTCCTCTTCGACCTCGCAGTCCGATGTTATGACGCTGTTTGGCGGTAGTTTGTGTGCGTGGAAGGATGCTGGACTGTTTTGGGGGATGTGACCCCAGTGACATTCAACCGCGACTTGCACGGCTTGCAGGAGTTAGTCCGAAGAGGTTGCGCTGCTCGCAACAACTATGAGCAGGCTGTGTGCGTGGCTGTAGGATGCCGGAGACAGCGTGGCCTCCGCCGAGTTTTTCTGTAACCGCTGCCTAACCGCAAATTTTACTGGAAAAGTGCAGACTTTTACTGTAACCGCTGCTTAACCGCTATTTTTACTGAAAAAGTGCCGCTGTTTTACTGCAACCACCGCCTAACCGCAAATTTTATTGAGAAAGTGCGTCAACCGCTGCCTAACCGCGATTTTTACTGATAAAGTGCAGGGTGTGGCGACAGAGTTGCGCGTTGTACACGCGTTGATGGTGCTGGCTTATAACTTACACGTGGTAGCCTCGAGCCACCCGTAATGTAAAGGGATACTGTATAATGTCTCGGCCCGCGCTGTTCACGTTCAAATAACGACCTCGGCCTCGTCTCAAGCTGCGTAAACGACTCGGCTACGCCTCGTCGTTTACTGCAACTTTCGGCGAGGTCTCGGTCGTTATTTTCCCGTAACAGCTTGGCCTCTGACATTATACTATACATAATGCCCCGCATTCAACACAACCTCTTGCTCCGCACCCTCCTATCTAATAACGAGTGCGGCATACATTGCCCAAACAGCTGTTTGCTGTTGGTTCACTGTCAGTTGGGTGTGTTAGAGAACGCAGTTAAGCCATTGAGGCGACTCTACGTCACGGGTAGTGTATGTATGTGTGACCTGGTAGGACTTAACCAGGCACATGCGTGAGGCACAACAATGTTGTGGGGAACAGGCCTAGGCCACCCGCAGCCGTCTCTGACCTCAGTGTGAGACGGTGTGAGACGGTGTACTTAAGCTGTGCCTTGGGCCTGCGATGGTGGGCATTGACGTGCCCCCTTCGCAGGTATGGTAGTCGCTCTTGCAATGGCACATAGGGCGTCTAACGTGGCAGCCGTAGTGCACCGCTATGCATTTGTACTTGTTCTTAGATAGTGGACTCTTTTGTAATGGGCATTGACGTGCCCCCTTCGCAGGTTATGGGCCCACGTCACTTCCGTGTGCAATTCCGACATCGAAAAGTGCAGCCCATTTGAATCAGCAGCTCTGAGGCGTGCTTCCGGTGAGCCCGTTGCAATGATGGCGGTTGGCGTGCGGGAGAAGCTAGGTCAGCCCGGGGTTCAGTTTGAAAATTGGGAATTTGAGATGAAAGCGTTGCTGAGGCAGCACGGGCTCGGGGCGGTAGTTAAAGCGCCTGTGGGGTTGGAGGGAAACAGTCGGCTAGGGTCGGTCTCAGCTGCGGCTGCGTCACCCGCGCGTCCGGTCGGGGTTGCGACCCCGGCCATTTCGCCAGCCGTGGCTGCGGCTGCGACTGCTGCTGTGGCAACATCCCTAACCCCCGAGCAGGATGAGAAAGCACACGCCATTATCTGCAACTCTGTTGACCCAAACAAGTACAAGGCTTTGTGCAACAGGCACGAGTCAGCCAGGGCTCTGTGGCAAGCCTTGCGAAACATGCACACCCAGCAGGTGCATGCCAACCGTCAGCAACTCATCATTAAGGCTGGCCGGCAGAGCATGCAGTCAGGTCAGTCAGTGCAAGAGTACTGGGCTGAGGCCCAGGACCTGCACGAGCGCATCAACTCGACCGGCGCATACTCCGACACACTCTGTCAAGCCCTGCTGGGCCTGCCACCTGATTACCAGCAGCTTGTTCAGTCCATCCTTGAGCAGCCCCTTGATGAGCAGCTCACCTTTGAGCAAATCCTCCCTAGGCTGCTCCTAAGGGAGCAGTTGCTGCAGAACAGTCAGCCTCATGCGGTCGCTCTCTCATCTCGGTCGGCCGGGGGTAGGGGTAGGTCGGGTAGCAGGGGGCCTAGGGATGCTGGTCAAGGGCGGGGCAGGGGTCAGGCCAGGGGCGGGCGAGGTTTTCAAGGGGAGTGCTGGCGGTGCCACCAAAGGGGGCACCAAGCCCACCAGTGCCCGAATCGTCCCGTCAGCCCCGTGCCTCGTTCGCCTTCGCCCTCATGGCGTGGGGCTCCCTCGTCCCGTTCCAGCGGGGCTAGCAGGCCTCCCCCCCCGGGTCCCGTGGGGGGCACTGCGTCTGGGTGGGGCAGCTCGGCCCGTGGCCGGGACTTGAACTCTCCCAGCCGGCGCCCTGGCAGCGTGTCGCGCAGCAGCGTTGCTTTCTCAGTTGTCACCAAGCCGCTGCTCTTTGGGGAGTGGGTGATAGACTCTGGGTGCTCGCGGCACCTCACGCCACACCGCGAGCTGTTGCACGACTACCAGCCCCTGCATGAGCCGCACCACATCATTGTGGCCAATGGCGGCAGGATTGAGGCGCAAGGGCAGGGGGTGGTGTGCTTTGAGGGGGTTGGGGGGGCCATGCAGCTGCTGGACGTCCTGCATGTTCCCGAAGCACACGGCAGCCTTGTCTCGGTGGGGAAGGCCACCAGGGCGGGGGGGAGTGTACACTTCACCTCGTTTGGCTGCTCTATCAACATGCCCGGGGCTAAGCACATCGTCAGGGGCACTCAGGTAGAGCAGGACCTGTTCCTGCTCGACAGCAAGCAAGTGCTTGTCGCCGGCGGCTTCAGTCTTGCAGCCCGCACCTGCAGTGACCCTTTGGTCCTGCATCACCGCCTTGGGCACCCGGGGTACCGCCAGCTGGCTCGGTTGCTGCGGGAGGGCATGGTGAGGGGCACCTCAGTCACCGCCGCCCAATGTGAGGCAGCAGCTAGTGAATTGTGCGAGCCCTGTGTCATGGGCAAGCAGACCAGCCTGGAGGCAAGGCATCATGCAGGGCTGGGGGTCACCGCTACGCGCCCGCTGATGCTGGTGCACAGCGATGTCTGTGACGTCACCGGTCAGTGCTCAACAGCCACGCCTGATGGCATGCGCTACTTTGTCAGTCTGCTTGACGAATTCAGCGGGCTGGTGGCTGTCGTGCTCATTAAGCACAAGTCAGACGCGCCGGCAGCCCTCTGTGACATGGTCACGCTCTTGAAGCGTCGGCTGGGGCACAAGGTTGTGTACCTGCGCACAGACCGGGGGGGGGAGTACATCGGTGCTGAGACACAACAGTGGTTGCGCAGCGAGGGTATCACGCACCAGCAGACAGCCCCCCGCACTCCCACCATGATTGGCAGCGCAGAGCGTGTCAACCGCACAATCATGGAGTGCGTCCGTGCTATGATGCTGGCCTCTGGGGTGCCAGCCTCCTTCTGGGGTTTTGGCGTGATGGCAGCAACGCACGTGCACAACCTGCGCCCAGTGGTTAAGCCCTGTACACCCCATGAGGCCTGCTTTGGCAGCCCCCCCGACATACATCACTTGCGCGTTTGGGGCTGCCCAGTTTGGGTGCACGACAGCGAGCCGAGCAGCAAGCTGGCCAGCCGGGGCATCAAGGGGGTCTTTGTGGGCTATGAGGAGGGGGGCAAGGCTTATCAAGTGTGGGCAGAGGGCCGGCTCTATGTGAGCAAAATCGTGGTCTTTGACGAGCAAGCAGTCCTGCGCCGCTTTGCTCCCGTGTCGTGCGCGCCTGCTCCCAACGACCTGGTTGCCCCGCCCAGTGCCGGGGCGCCCAAGAGTGGAATTCCCCGACTTCGTCACTTTGTGCTACTCCGCTCGATACGAAAGCGACAGCAGCAGTGGCAGTGAGCGGGAGGGTGATGGGAGCAGGGGGAGCAGGGGGAGCTCTGGGGGTGCTGCCAGCCAGCCTGCTGAGCCTCGCTCCTTCAGCGAGGCCATGTCCCGGCCCGATGCTAAGGAGTGGGGCCGTGCCACTTGGGAGCTTGTCAGCAGGCAGCCTGGCATGTCTGTCCTGCCAGGCCGCTGGGTCCTAAAAGTTAAGTGGGGCTTAGACGGCAACATTGTCAAGTACAAGGCTCGCTGGGTGGTGAAGGGGTTTAGGCAGCGGGATGGGGTGGACTACTTTGAGGACGCTGTCTTTGCCCCCGTGGTCATGCACACGACCCAGCGCCTTATCTTTGCCCTGGCAGTGCAGAAGGGCTGGGGCCTCTGGCTGATTGATTGTAAAACGGCCTTCCTTAACAGCAAGCTTACAGATTGAGACCCGCTGATCTTTGTTGAGCAGCCAGAGGGGTATGAAGTGGGCAGGGGGCTGGTGTGCCAGTTGCAGCGCACAGTGTATGGCCTCATGCAGGCCCCCCGGGCCTCGTACATGTGCCTGCGCGAGCAGCTGCAGCAGATCGGGTTCCGGGCTTCAGCAATTGCCACAAGCAGCGGAAGCTTGCCACAAGCAGCGGAAGCGCGGTGCACATGCTCGTGTATGTCGACGATTGCATCCTTGCCAGCGCGGACGAGGCAGCGGTGCAGGAGGTGAAGCAGCAACTGCAGCAAGCCTTTGACGTGCACGACCTCGGGCAGGCAGCTGACTTTCTGGGGATGCGCATTGCCTTTGAGCGCGCAGCCAGCATCTTGCGAGCCCTGTCGAGCAGCTGTTGCAGCGCTTTGGTCTGGCAGAGTGCAACCCCCGCCAGCTGCCACTCTTCCCTGGCACGCAGCTGGTAAAGGAGGGTGAGCAGCTCAGCGAGCAGCACATGCTGCGCTACCGCGAGCTGGTGGGCGGCTTGCTGTGGCTGTCCACTTGCACGCGCCCCGACATTGCTTTCGCAGTGGGACAGCTTACGCGCTACATGCAGGCGCCCACGCGGGAGCATGAGCAGGCAGCGCAGGGGGTTCTGCGGTATCTCAGGGGCACAGCGGGGCAAGGGTTGGTCTCAGGGGCAGCTGCAGCGGGGAGCTGGTGGGGTTCTGCAACAGCGACTACGCCAGCTGCAAGCCATCCCGGCGCAGCACCATAGGCTATGTCTTCATCCTGTCCGGCGCCACCGTTTCGGTGCGCAGCAAGCTGCAAACCACCGTGGCCACCTCCACTACCGAGGCCGAGTACCAGGCCACTGCTGACGCCACCAGGAAAGCGTTGTTCTTGCGAAAGCTGCTGCATGAGCTCTGTGCAGTCACTGGCCCAGCCCCCATCCTGTGCGACAGCCAGGGTGCAGTAGCCTGGTGAAGAACTCAGTGGAGTCGCAGCGCAGCAAGCACATCGCCGTCATGCACCTTATGACGCGTGAGCGTGTGTGGCGTGGCGAGGTGGAGTTCTCTTACTGCCCCACGGCGGACATGGTGGCTGATGCGCTTACCAAGGCGCTGCCTGGCCCCAAATTCGTGTCGTGCAAGGCTGACATGGGCGTGGGCTAAGTTAGTTTGTCCTCTGTGCTTTGACCGTGTGGAGTCCGTTTGGTGCTTTCCTGCTTGTGCCTGTCTTGGCACGTGCCTGCCTGCGTTTGTCCATTTGCACGCATGAGCTACATGTACACTATGCTTTTCTTTGTCTCTGCACATAGGGCGTCTGACGTGGCAGCCGTAGTGCACCGCTATGCATTTGTACTTGTTCTTCGATAGTGGACTCTTTTGTAATGGGCATTGACGTGCCCCCTTCGCAAACAACACGGTCGTGCCCTCGCGCAGTTATGGTGATGTTCCGCATTGTGATGCACATAGTTACGGCCTAGTCGCTACACACTTGCATATAGTTGTTCTTCTCTTTACACTTGCAACAAGGCACGGCCGTGCCCTCGTGCAGGTTATGGGCCCACTGCCCCCCTAAAGAGCAGAGCAACCGTTCCGTCAGCCCGCGGTATCACAACCTCGGGTGACGATGAGCGCCGCGGCGCCAATGACTGCTGCGGCAACAGTGGCAACGTTGAAGGGGCCGACTTACGCCGCTTGGGAGTGGGACTGCACATACGCTTCGATTCTCACCGGCTACTATGACGCTGCCTTTGGCGGTGCCGAGACCTCTGAGGAAGCAGCACCGGCCACGCCCGCGGGCAACAACGCTCCAACTGTACGCGTACAGCTAAGTACACCTTCTAAGAGTGCAACGCTCGAGGGCGAGAGTTCAGTGCCCGCCAGATCAGCGCCCGGCACCCTGCAGTCCCCTCCTCCCGTCTCAGCCGACCTAAACAGGCGCGCGCATGCCTTTATCAATCTCCCCCTCGATCGATCGCGCTACAAATTGCTGCGTGAGACGCACCACACGGCCCGCGGGCTGTGGGATGCGCTAGCGCGCATGCATACCCAAGAGCTGCTGGCCGCTAAGGCGCGCCCGGAAAATCTTTAAGATATGACCCCATATGATCAAGCATGATGGAAATGAGTTTAATCTACATCTACATCTACATAAAAAAAAGTAAGGGGGCAAGATAAAAAATGCGCTCGGAATAGCCTGCAATTTGACATTTTGAACTGACAGCCGCAGTCCACTAGATGCGGCGCTTGGCCGTGGCGTGCACGTTAACCTTGCGCACTGCCTATACGGTAAAACATATAGCCTCTGCTTAAGCGTGACGGAGCCTCATGTCCCCAATGCACCTGATGGCAGGTGTCTAGCCTCGAAAAGCAGCCAGGCTAGCAGCAGGGGTAGTTGCAGCAGGGGCAGCAGCAGCAGCGGCGGCAACAACAGCAGCGGCGGCGGCGGCAGCAGCAGGGGCAGCAGTAGGGGCAGCAGCAACAGGGGCAGCAGTGGCAGCAGCGGTAGCAGGGGCAGTAGTTGCAGCAGGGGCAGCAGGGGCGGCAGTGGCAGCAGGGGCAGCAGGGGCAGCAGGGGCAGCAGCAACAGCAACTGCAGCAGCGGCAGCAGCGGCGACGGCAGCAGCAGGGGCGGCAGCAGCGGCAGCAGCAGCTGAGGCAGCAGTAGCAGGGGCAACAGCAGCAGGGACAGCACCAACAGGGGCGGCAGTAGCAGGGGCAGCAGTGGCAGCAGGGGCAGCAGCTGCAGCAACAGCAACAGCAGCGGCAGCGGCGGCAGCGGCGGCAGCGGCGGCGGCGGCAGCAGCAGCAGGGGCAGCAGCAGCAGGGGCAGCAGCAGCAGCAGCAGCAGCAGCAGGGACAATAGCAGCAGGGGCAGTAGCAGCAGGGGCAACCGTAGTAGGGGCGGCAGCGGCAGCAGCAGACTGATTGGCTGTGGCGTGCAAGAAGAAGAAGAAGAAGACTACTCCGGTATTCACCGGCGTGCATTAAGGGAGGAGCTACCGCCTGGGGCGCGGCCTGCTCCCACCAATCAAGCCAAGAAAGAGGCGACCCCCCTACCCTCCCTCCCACTTAGTAGCTCTGAGTCTGTAGCTTGTCTTTGCAATGGAGTGGGCTGTCTCCACCGCGTGTCTTGT
>JASKMD010000012.1:5628497-5802683 GCA_030144725.1 Haematococcus lacustris | reverse complement strand
AGTTTAGTAGTGTTATCTTGTGAGATCCCCAAGGCCAGGAGGTGTTGCCGTGTGTGTGCTTCATATGTTATGCCCCCTATGCCCAGGAGGATTGGTCTAATCTCCACCATGTGGCCTTCCTTGCGTATGGTATGAGCTAGATTGGTGTGTTGGTTGAGTGCCTTGTCTAATTGATCCGTCCACCTTGAGTCCGAGCAGTACTTGATTTCTATGATGGTGACCCGTTTTGTGACTTTGCCGCTTTTGCCCGCCTTTGCTAGTGGCGTCACCATGAGTATATCTGGTCTAGTGGTGTTTTTGGTTGCCGCTGTTTTCAGTCCGAGTGCTCGTAACGTTGTGTGTAGTGTGTCGTTAGGGAGGTCAAGGTCTTCCTTCGCGCCCTTCTCCCAACTGCCGGTGTCCGCGAATCGGATGTACCCGCCTAGGGTACCCTTGCTTATGGCTTTAGCGATGAGGCGACCGGCCCCGTTATGCCTTTCTTGCACCATCGGTAGTGTCTCGCTGCAGCCCGAGAGGAGGTGAGTGGCACTATCGGCTTCCCCGCAGAGTGGGCACCGGTCGTCGGTCGCCCGTTTCCAGCGCATGGCCAGCTTTTGGTTATAGAGTCCGCCAGTACGGTAGAGAAGGGCAGTTCGTTGCGCGTGTATGGAGATGTTCGTGTCGGTCATCACCCTTTCGCCCGCTCCTTTCGCCGCGGCTTTGGTGATCTCCTGGGACATCTGGTAGTAGATACTGTCTTTATTGGCAAGGCCAAGCTTGTGTTTGCAGTGCATGTGTGCTCGCACGCTTTGGCGGCAATCCGGCAATGGGACGGGGGTGTCGCCGTCAGCTTCGTTGTTGAGCCAGGTGTTGGTCTCTTTCCGTGTGGTCGGGCGGTAGGCCGGGGTGTTGGCGAGCTCTGGGTGTAGCGCCGCGTGCTTGGCGAGGGCATCTGCGCCTTCGTTGCCGATGATTCCCGAGTGGGCCCGGACTTTGTAGAATTGTATAGTGACGGGGCTATCGATGATGAGGGTAGCGATAGCGGTCAGGATGTCGTTGTGTCTGTGTGTAATGAGCGACATCGGGTTAGCGAGGGCTCGGCGGATCTGGTAGATAGAGCAGAGGCTGTCGGTGGCGATGCGTTTGGCCCCCGCTGTGAGTGCCGCGTGTATCGCCGTGAGTTCCGCCTTGTTGATGGTGTTGCTTTCTGGGTCGTCCAGGGTGACGGTGATGAGGACGTTGGTCTCCGGGATGTAGACCCCCGCCCCGACGCTCGCTGGGGCTGCCCCCGAGGTCTTAATGCAGCTGCCGTCCGTGTACGCGAGCGTGGCCCATTCGGTGATGGCCATCCGTGGCTGCGTCGTGGAATGGTGCGTGAGTTGTTGGTGGCCGTGCTGGTGCCCCGAGGTGGGGAGGTCCTTGTCCAGCGGCAGGCGCATGTGTTGTTTGTGGCCGCTGGGGGGTGTGGCTGGCTGGCTTTGATTCGTTGGTCTGTTGCGGATTGGGTGTGTGTCTCGTTGTGGGTGGAGGGCAGTGGCAGTGCTAGCCAGCCATCCTTGGGGATTGCCTTTGGTGACAAGTTGTTGTCCCGCTGCATTCCAGATGACGTAGATGTGGAGGTTGGCGTGCTTGCCTGGCTTGGAGCATCTGGTCTTGGTGGGGGGTATGCTAGCCAAGTGCTGACAGTATTCAGGGTGGCGCCGCAGGGTGTCAATGTGTTTAGGGTAGGAGATGCCCTTTTTCCCAGGGATCAGCATGATGGTTGCCATGGCCTCCTCCTGTGTAGCTGAGTGTATAGCATGGTTGACGCATTTCAGTGCCACTGCATCGTCTGCCGGTACATTCCATGTGGATAAGCCCGTGTGGCGTACCAGTAGGCAGTTGTGGTGTGCCCCAAAGGCCGTGTCGTTGATGTCAGGGCTCCAATAGGTGGTGGTTTCTGGTCTAACTGTGAGTGGATCAGCCCATCTTTGGACGGTACTTGGAAAGCTGCGTGTGGCGTGTAGGGTGTTAAGGGCTTTGTCTTGTGCCCCTCTCATGGGGTGGTGGCTGCTCTGTGCGTCCTGTCCCTTAGTAGGGCCACTACCTCTGTGGCCAGGTTGCGTGTGTGTGGTGTGTGTTGTAACCAAGCGTGTAGATGTTGGTGTTGGTCTTTTGTCAGGAGGCCAACTGTGCGACCCGACTCGTCGTGGACCGTTACGTGTTGCACTAAGTCGTGCCGTGGCATAATGGGCTCCCCCGTGCTGAGGCTCATCGCGGGGTCGGTCATGTGGGGGTGAAGTTGGAGGAAGGTTTCGCAATTGCCCGTCCCGACGATGTCCGTCTGCGGGTTGATGGGGTAGGTGTGGAAGGTGGCCTTCGAGTGCAGGTTGGTGCACCGGGGTAGCCAGGTGTGCGGGTCCGGTAGTCCCTGTCGGGTGTGGGCCGGCAGGTGCGTGTCGGGCCTCGCATGTCTGGCCTCTTGTATCTGCCTGTTTTCCTCGTCGTAGTCGTTGCGCTTTGCTATGTAGTCCAGGTGTGCCGTGATGAGCGGCGCCGGTTCGAGAGTGGGGTGCCAGTGTACTCGTATGAGGTCCGAGTGCGCTGACTGACGCATGGTAGTCTTGAAGTCATTGCTGCCGAACTTGCATATAGGGCACAGCCAGTATCCTGGTTCCTTGTGTCCTGACAGGTGGGCTTCCTCAAGGCAGGCTGGGTGGTATGCCCTCTTGCAGTTGTGGCACGTTGGGCTGTCTCCTCTTGGTAGCCAGCACAGCTCACAGGTGCACACGTCCTTAGCCTCTTCCCTGCTGATGGTCTCTATGTGTGTGGGTGTATAGCCTTCTTCTGCACATAGTGGTAATGCCCATCTATCTATGATTGTGGGCTTCCAATGCACCTTGTAGTAGTTTTCCTTGTTGGTGCCGTCCCATTGCCAGCCATCTATGCTGGTAATGGCCTCTTGGTGGCCGTACATGGCCCCTAGTATGCAGCCTAGGTTCTTGGGTTTACAACGGCAGGCTTTATCCACCTTCCAGCTGGAGAGCCCTGGGAGGTCAAGGCCTACTATGCGCACGATATCCTGCGGGATGGTTTGGGTCTGTCTGCCCCCATTGTTCCGTTTCGTGCCCGCCTTGGGTAGAGTGGGCTCCGTCGGGGGCGGTTGTGTTGCTCGTTGCTCTCGTTTCAGCAGTCGTGAGCTCGTCCTAGTGGCGTCATGGACTGCGGGTGCCGCTGCGTCCCGGTCCGCCGTTGCCGGTTGCGTTGCGCGCATGACCGCATATGCTTTCATATCCATATAGCGAGTTCTGGTGTCTGGCACTGCGGGTGTGGGCGCAAGTTCCGTGAGGCCCGCGGCCCATGTTGTGATTTTGCGTTGGTCGGGCGGGAGGTCGAGTGATGTGTTGCGGCTGTCTCGGATGGCACGCGTTGCGGTCGCGTTTGGGCAGGAGGGTTGGGCCGCCATGGCCGCAAGTTTGTTGAGGGCGATGATGTGCTTCTGCTTGACCTTTTTTCCGTACTTCGATGTGAGCATGCTACCGGTGATGATGTGTGTGTTGCCCTCGCAGCTGAGCTCAGATGCGTGAGTGATGCCTAGGCTTTTGAGGCAGGTGATGCTGGCGCTGACGACATCGTGTGCATTAGAACTGCTGGCTTGTGTGATGAGGCGGCCTAGTGTTTGGCATTCCTTGGGGTATAGGGGTAGTCCCCCTTCCGTGGCCGACAACCCGGATATAGAGGCATAGACTAGCTGCCGTGCCCTAAGGGTATGGTGAAGGAAGGTGAGCATGCGGTGTCCTTGTGTGCTAGCCTGGGTATTGAGCCACGTGATTTGTTTGTGTAACATGCTCCTTGAGATGTGGGCGTGCGTCGCATCTGTGGACTGGAGGCTGTGTGTGAGGGCTGTCGTGTTGCGAGCGTGATATTCCTGGGCTGTGGAGCTGATGCCCATGCCTAGTTTCCCGGCGTCTTCTCTGACGATGGCGTTGGGCGTTCCCAGGGGGAGTCTGAGTTTAAGCTTAACGCATTGATTGATGGATCTGTCATACAGCTCAAGGTCCCCTGGGGTGCAGGGCACGGCGCAGAAGCTGTAGGCTAGGCTGGGTATGATGGCCGTGCGGATGATGTGTATGGCCTGTCTAGCACTAGCGAAAGAGCGTCTGAGTCTCTCTAGTTTGTGGCGGAGTTGGGTAATCATAGCGGTGTGTTGTGGTTTCCAGTCCAGCGTCATGGTGATGAGCACTCCCAGGTAGGTGAAGGGTGAGGTCGGGCGGTGGTAGGTGACGGGTTTCCCTTGTAGGCTGACGGTTTGGAGTTGTTGGCGGGCCCGCTTGTCCGCTTCGGCCGCGTTGCTGCACATGCCAGTTTCGACCGAGTGATGGAGCGCCGCTGTAGCGAGGGTTTTACTGTGTGAGATGATGAGGTGACCCCAGTCCGAGAAGGCTGAGAGTTTGTCCGCTTGGCATCGGAGGTTGCGGAGTGTGTTGCAAAGTATAGCGATGTCATCTGCGTAGTCGATGCTGCTGACGGTGGCGCGGTCCCCGCTGTCGGCCGCTGCTGATTTGAATTTATAGCCCCTCGCGCCCACCTGCAGCCAGCGCAGTAGGGGTTCGATATAGATGAGGAACAGGAAGGGTGAGAGGGAGTCGCCCTGGATAGTACCCCGGTCTACGGGTACCGGGTCGGTGGGGCCGTAGGGAGTTCTGAAGCGCGTTGTAGCGCCCGTGTATAGGTCCTTCACTGCGTCAGTCGCGTCCGTGGGGAAGCCTAGATCGTGCATGATCCATAGTAGTTTGTCCTGGCAGGTGGTGTTGAACGCACTGGTGAAGTCGACCAGGAGCGCGTAAATATCTGCTTTGGCCAGTTTAGCATCCTCAAGGGCCATGACGAGCATCTGCAGCTGCTGTGTGGTGTTTCTGTGGGAGCGGAACCCAGCCTGGTTCTTGCTGAGCATCCCATTAGCTTCGGCATACTCGGACAGCGTCTTGGTGATGAGGCTGGTCCACAGCTTATAAACGGTGTTGGCTAGGCCCACTGGCCTGTAGGAGTTAAGGTCCGTTTCTTGCCCCTTATCCTTATAGAGCAGGCATGTGTCACTGGTTTTCCACGTGGTGGGTGTGCAGCCTGTTGCCCACATGATGATGAAGAGCTGATGGATGGTGTCCCTCATCTCCCACGGCAGCATCTTGATGATCTCGTTCTCAATGCCGTCTGGTCCTGGGGCTTTGCCCCCTGACAGCCTACTAAGGCATTCCTGGAAGCTTGCCTTGTCCATGATGGCTGTGTGTAGCCAATGTACGTTTTGGCAGGTGTGCATCGTGAAAGGGTCGTCCGCTTTGGCGCGGGCCCACGGGTAGTTTCTTGTCTGCGTGTTTGTGTAGTTGCCAGTTTTGGGCGTTGGGGGTGACAGCTTCTGCCCATAGGCGGCGGTGATAATCCGGTTCAGGTCGGCCGGGGCCGTGCATATCTTGTTGGTGATGGTGTCGGCTAGCGCCTGCAGGCCTTTGTGATCAGTGCGGGGTGGGCGTAGGATGTATTTGTTCGCTTTCTTAGGCTGGGTGCTTATTAGTTGTTGCATTCTGACACGGGCTTGTGCGATGGCGAGTGCGGAGTCGTCGTCGTCTAGCTTGTGAATTTGGTCGCGGTACGAGTTGGCCAGCCGGGCGAGCGCGGCCTGCACGTGGTTTTCGGTTGTGTCGTCGCCCTGGCGCGCTTGCACCGCCTCCCTTGTTTCCGCATTTGTCGTATCTGTCTCTGGGATTAGTTCATCGATGGTTGGGTGCACGTTGTTTTGCTTAAAAAACACTCTAGCCTTCCGGCTGAGTTCCCTTGTGCTTTTGAGCTTTCTGCCTAGTGCCTCTCTAATCCTACACATGGTCCTGCGTTGGTAGTGTTGGCCTCCCCTGGTTAGGGTCTTAGTGTTGCATGCCTTAATAGCCGTCGTCCTGCAGGTTTGCAGTAGGGATGTGAGCATGGTAGCTGCGGTGTCTACAGCTTCCCTGGCTGGGAGGCCTGCCACCAGCGTTAGGCGCTGTGGTTGTTGGGGGTTGGCCTTGTCGATAGTGGTCAGGAAGTGGATAGCATCAGTGTACATGGGAGCAAGGTATGCTGTCAGGTGTGCATGCAGTTGTGGGGCACCTGAGCTGGGTTGTTGCACTGCCAGGCGGTAGGCTTCCCTGTCCTTATTGGTGATGGGGGTGGTAAGGATGGTGTGGCTGTGCTTCAGAGGTTTTTGTGGGGCTGCCAGGTCTATGCCCAGTCGGGCTGTACTCAGTGTGGCGGTGAGTGGTCTGTGGTCACTAAGATATGCGTGTGTGTCGACGTGCGTGCGGTGCTCAGGGCCGTGTCTTGCGTCGCGCGTCAGAATGGCGTCGATGCGGCTGTTGCAGTGCGGTTGTTGGTAGGTCCAGGCCCGGTCGCCGGAATCAGCTTCGGACAGGCGCATCTCTGTGGCGAACTCCCTCATCATGGTGTCTTGTGTGTATTCGGTGTGTTCGGAGCGATCCTCTGTTTTCATCGTGGCGTTGATATCTCCCGCCAGGATGAGTGAGCCGGGCAGGTGCCCAGTGGTTGTTCGGATATGATCTTGCATCTTCTTCCGTAATGGGAGCGCGTCGTCGTTGTTCCCCGAGGGCCAGTACGTGGCGACGAGTGTGAGCTCTTCGCTTTGGCGTTGGCGGAGGCTTAGGATGACGCAGCGGGTGTTTACATCCGCATCTGTGCACGGTTGCATCGTGGTAGCTTGCATTTGGATAGCTAGGTCGTGTCTGATGCCAATGAGGACTTCGCTGTGGCCTTGGTGGCGGTGGACAGTGTAGTTGGGCATAACCCTCTTCAGCCAGCCAGAGCTAGGGTTGTTGCTCCTGGGTTGGGTCATGGTTTCAGTGAGGATCAGGATGTCCGGGCTTTGGCTATGCACAAGGTTCAGAACCTCGTTTCTAGATCTGTGTAGGCCTCTGACATTGAAGGTTGTGAGGGTGATGTGTTGCCGGTTGAGGGTGGGTGGCGGTGGGGGGCTGTGATGTTGGTTCATGCCAGGGTCGTTGTCAGTCATAGATTCAGGTGTGTCGTCTATGGTGGAGACTGGCTTGGTGTTGTGGGCCTTAGCGTTGGGTTTGCAAAGGTATTTGAACATGAGGGTTTGGGTGTGTGTGTCGTTACAGTGTCCCTTGGTGGTTCGTACGCGCTTTTTGGCAGCGTCGGTGGCGTTGCCGAGGAGCGTAGTGGGTCGATGAGTACGTGGCGTTGTTTGCGGGCGGAGAGTGACCGTGGGTGTGTCCCGGCGCTGTCGCTCCAGCCGGGTAGGCTCGTCGTGTTGGGGGATGCCCTCTGCTGTCGCCCTGCGCTTGCTATCAGCTGTGTAGCTGGTCTCGGCGTTATTGGTGGTCGCGTGTAAGGTGGCGGTGGTCTCCCTTGCCTCTGTGTTGTCTTTGGTCAGGTCTATCGGTTCCAAGTGGTCTTGGAAGTGTGCTGCTAGGGCTGATGGGTTGGTAGCTTCCAGCGGGTCCGCTATCCAGATCTCCCTCCTAACGAATCTTGTGTGCCTTACATCGCCCGTGCATATGGTGAGTATGTTCCCTTGGAGGCTGCCCCATTCCTCAGGTGTGGAGAGTGGTTTGGGCACCCGGTTGAATGAGTCTAGCTGGTGCCATCCTTGTTCTGTGTGTTTGATAGCAGTTGCGTGTTGGTAGGATAACAAGATGACAGCATCTTGGTGTGTTGCACCCGAACTTGCAATAGCGGCAGTGACCACCTCAGGGGTAATGCTCTGGGTGGGTAGAAAGGTGGAGGCTGGGTGCAGGTACGTGCGCATCTCGTGGTGTTTACGGTATAGGTAGTGGTTTAGTGTGTCGGACGAGAACTTGCCTTTCTCGTGGTAGATGTGGCCTGTTGTGAGGCATCGGATCGCATACCCTGCTTCTCGTGCTTCTTGCGCCAGGTATTGCAGATGCTCTGCAAGCTGCTTGCAGTGGTTGATGACTGCGTGGTGGTCTATGGTCTTGTTTCCCATGGCCATGTTGAAAGCATGCACTAGGCAGCATTCTTCGTATTGCCTTTCCATGTACGGGTGGTCTTGGGTACGGGCTGTGACTGTGGGGGGGTTGGGGTCGGCTGCTGTGGTGTTGCGATCGTGGTTGCTTGTGCTTTCTGCATGGCTGATGATGTGGTGAATGCCCATTTCCTCGCACCGGCGCATCTGGTCCCGTGTGCGGGTATTGGGTGTGATAATGAAAAGTTGATGCACTGTCCGTTTGGTTGCCGCAGGGATGTTCGGGAGGGGCGTGGGTGATGCTTGCATGGAGTCCAGCAGGTTCCATGCGCCGTCTATGCACTTCATGGCCATGCTGTGGCCTGGCCTCCTACACAGAAACGTGTGGGTGCCGTACTGGCTAGCAAGATTGCCCAGGTTTTCATCTGACCAGGCGTGGGGTTGGTGTAGTAGGGCTATGCTTTGTACTGCTAGTCCAAAGCGGGTACGTAAGTACATCTCTATGACTTCGTCGGAGTAGCCCTTAGTGCCTCTTGCCATCCGCCACGCACCGCGCTCGTGTTTGTCTGTTAGTTGGCGGAGCCTGTGAGTGTAAAAGTTGTTGATGTCTTGCATGGTGACCCATTCGTGGCCTGCCGCGTTGTTTAGAGAGTAGACCTGGCAGTCGAAGCTGTGTCTGGCCTGCTGATAGTGTTCGCTGGCTGGGCCGGGGTTAGCTTCTACATCCCCAGCTGCTAGCAGGAGCCAGGCCACGTAGACCGCCAGGGCGGCAGATATGTTGTTCATTATGCATGTAGCCCAGTGAGCCTCTAGTCCATGTGTAGCAGTTTGGTAGCAGCAGTAGACGTGGAGGGTGCTGTTATATTGGTAGACTGTGTGGGGGTGGCTGCTGTTGGCCCCGTGTGTGGAGAGGTGGAACCTATGAATAAGCTTACATAGGGAGTTGGAGGCGGGTATGGTGCCATCTATCCGTCGGACATTTTCCCCCGGGTCATCGAAACCTGTCGATTTTTGCAAAATCGATGGGGTCATCGAAATACGATCGATTGCGATCGAAGGCGGTCGAAGCTGATCGAGTTATGTCTAGCGACCGATGGGTGGCCGCCAGAGACTCCCCCCGGGTCATCGAAACCTGTCGATTGTCGCAAAACTGTTGGGGTCATCGAAATAGGGTCGATTGCGGTCGAAGCTGGTTGAAAGCTGCCGACCGATGGGCTGAGACGGGCGAGACCGGCAACAGGCATCCCAGCCATCATAACCACAGTGCCACTGGCACTTATTGAGGCAACGTATTGAACACACTTAGAGGTGGTGCGAACCCAGCAGGCCATCTATAGAACTAGGATTTATGTACCTTCAGGTTGCATGCAGGTTTCGCAAGGGAAGGGAAGCGAAGGAATCGCGAAGGACAGCACACAGTAGCCGGCATGAGCGAGCAGCCAGGATGAGCTAGCAGCCAGGAGCAGCCAGCAGCAGCCCGGACCAAACACGCCACCAGCGATTCGCCAACAGCGATAGAAGGCATGCGACCAGGTCGAGCGAAAGGAGCAGCGAGGAGAAAGAATGGGAAGCCAGGGAAGCCAGGGAAAGGTGCGAGGTGGCGCTCATCGATTTTGTGGCACACGTGGAGTGCCTTGTAGGTGATGAAGAAACGCAGTCAGATAGAAGAGAAGTAAGAAGATTTCTCCGGCAGAGCGTCCGCCTGGAGCGCGGCCTGCTTCCACAACTTATGCCAAGTAGCACGGGAAAGGTGCGGTTGCTTGCTGGTGAACTAAATTGGAGGTGAATTGAAGGAGCCTGGAGCGCAGGACCAGTCGTAAGCTGGAAGCCATGAAGTGCAGCCAAGGGAAGCAGCTTGTCAAAGCAGCCAAGAGCAGCCAGGAGCAGTTGGAAGGGGCATCGATGAGCGGCAGCGATGAGCGGCAGCAATGAGCGGCAGCGATGAGCAGCACCCACCCCCCTCGTCCCACACCCAACCCCATTCCCCCCTCACACACTCGACCTAGGATGTGAGTGAATGGTGAGTGGCTAGCCTTTGCAACTTTGTGGCTTTTTTTACCTAGTCTGACCGCTGTCATGCCCTTGTTTTCTGCAGGTTCTGATTGTCACACCCATCCCCCTTTCCCACTAATACCAGCAGCCCCTCCCCTCCCCTCCCCTCCCCTCCCCTCCCCTCCCCTCCCCTCCCCTCCCCTCCCCTCCCCTCCCCTCCCCTCCCCTCCCCTCCCCTCCCCTCCCCTCCCCTCCCCTCCCCTCCCCTCCCCTCCCCTCCCCTCCCCTCCCCTCCCCTCCCCTCCCCTCCCCTCCCCTCCCCTCCCCGACAGGTGTGTGGCAGTTGTGGAAGGGCGCAAACAGTCAGGAGGACGTTAGCAGCCAAGAGTTAAGGTGAGTGCAAGGTTGTTAAGGTGTTTGGCCAGCCTGCCCACCTCTAGTCATGCATGTCCTGGTTTGTTGATCACAAGCATGCCCCTTGCTTGCTGCAGGTCTAACAGTCACACTCCAATACCTTGGCCCCTTTACCCTAACCCTACCCTATCCCATCACCAACACCTCCAAGTCTCCTACATCCCCACTTCCCCCCTCCCCCTCACTTTCCCCCGACATCGAAGTCCCTTCCCTACCCTACCCAGCAGCCAGGAGGAAGCCCCCTCTTGTCCCTCTTCTCCCCGCCCAATCTCATTCCTCTTCTCCCTCTTCTCCCTAACCCCTCTAAGAAGTGGCTAACCACCTGCCGGTAAGTAGCTGACGCCCAGCCCAGCCCAGCTGGCCTCCTGCCCCTTGGCCTCTTCCTCCGTCCCTCTCCTGTCCCACCACCACCACCTCCAAGTCCGCAACCCCGTCTCCCCCCACCCCAGCGGGCAGCTTGGAGCGGGCAGCCTGGAGCCAGCGCTAGTAGTAGCAGCCAACACAGCCCTCACTAGCCATGCCAAGTCAGTCACCCCACCCGCCTCTCCCACTCACCCGCCTCCTCCATACTAGTAACGTACACTACCCACCCAGGTCACAGACGTACACTACAACATTGATTAGAAATTGTTGCAATGGCTGTAGTGCTTTGCATGGGTGCAAGACATGCGGCATGGCTGACTGCATGGCATGGCATGTTTGTTTCTTGCAGGTCACCTCCTTGTTCTTGTCTGGGTTCCAACCCACCCCTCCAGCATTGGCACAGATGAAGCCCAGCCAACAGCGGAATATAGCTGAGCCCACAGGGCGCACCTGATAAGTACGAGCGCACTAGTGCCACTTTGCGTGGCATCCTAGCATACTTTGTGTCCTACCATGCACACTGTCATGGCAGCAAGCCTAGTGCTCTGTATGCAGGCTTGGTGCTTTGGTGGTAGGCTTTGTACATTCGCAGAAGGTCTTGTGTTCTGGCCGTGAGCCAGTGTAACATCGATGAGTTTCCTGCATCCATCCCCCATCGGATCGATGGATGGAGCCGACTCGAAGCATGCCTCGAACATGCCCCGAACATGCCTAAAACATGCCTCGAACATGCCTCGAAGTCACACAAATCGATACCCCCATCGAATCGACAGCTTACCCCATCGAAAGACTGGGCCGATATCAGTCGGCGTCGGTCCCCCTATTCGGTCCGCAATCGAGGCGGGATCGGCGGGGGGGAAAATGTCCGACGTCCCTGTCATTATGTTGTAGCTGATGGTTCGGATTGTTGCCCTGAGCCTGCCAAGCCTTTTCCTGTGTTTATTGAGGCACCTGTCAGAGTCTTGCTTGGTGGGTCGCGTGGTATGGTCCATACTCAGGCAGATGGTGGTGAGCATTTGTGCGCAAATGGCGACGGTCGTGAGCATGTTTGCCAGGCTGACGGTGGTCTGTCTCCTGTGTGGGGGGGTACGTGGGTGGTAATGCTGCCCGTAGCCGGGATGCTTATCATCTGTATGTTGGTTATTGAGACCGGGTTGGCAAGAGTTGTAACATTCCTCCCTGCAATGCACAGTCCCATTGCTACCGCAGCGGAGATTTGCTGCATGGCTATCCCTATGCGCATCTGCCGCCCTGATAGGTCCCTGGGCACAGTCAGAAAGAGTGCCGTGGCAATTGTTGTAGCCACAGTTGCTGATAGTCGCTGCCTGTCTACCTCGCCATGGCATGTGGCTGTGGGCAGGCACGGTTGGCCTTTTGCCTACCCGGCTGTGCTCCCGGCCTATGGCTAGAGTGCTATCTGGCGCTGTGGCGTTAGGTTCAAAGCCAACCTGAGCTATCAGCTGCTTCCAGCCGTTGCGGCCTCCCAAGTGTCCTGCAGTCATACATGTGGCAGTGATGTAGTAAGGGGTAGGGCGGGTGTGTTGGCCAGTGGCGGTGTGGATGTTCTGGGTGTGGTTGCAGAAGTCCTGATTCCGGGCTGATGCGTGGTGTGTATGTGTGTGGCTCCCTCGTTGTTTGTGGGCTGCTTCAGGGTAGTTCCTGTCAAGTTTGCTTACCTCCTTGGTGTGTCCCGCCCCATTAGCGCCGATGCCGATCAGGGGATGGTTGGTGTTCCCTACGGACGGGGTTGGGCAAGACATGGGTGGTGCCAGGGTGTTGGCTCTTGTAATGGTGGTGTTCTTGGTGTGTTGGGCTCCCACCTGGGTAATCCGCTGTGGCGAGTGCCCCATCAAGTACCCGGCCTGTGGGGCCGGCCTGGCGGCGTGCCTCGGCGAGTTCCGCCCTGGTATGGGTCTGCGGGGCAGGGAGGGGGGATGGTCAGGTGTGAATGTGTGGGTTGTGGTGGGCCAAGGACAGTACTGTGGTTGGGCGTCTTGGGCAGGTGATGCTCCGTGGCGGGCAGTTGGTGGCCAACTGGGTGGTGTGGGGTGGTTTCTAGTCTGTGTGTGTGGTGCTTGCTGATTCACCTGCTGGACTTCTCCAAAAGCATTGCTCGTTAGAGTGCCGTTGTTGTCAATGAGCATCTCTGCAATTGCAGGTAGTCTGTGGTGTGAGGTCAGGAGGTTGTACTGTGTGTTTTGCGACGAGCTCGTGAGAGCGATGTGGGAGATTACCTGATGTATTTCCTGCAGCCAGCGAATGGTCTCCGGCAGGGACCTCCAGGCCTCGGCAAGGGCGCTGGGCAGCCCTCTCAGCGCTATCCAGTGCCACCTTCGTTGACCATGGCAGTTTAGTTGCATGTTATAGGTGGATAGGGTGCTTTGCGTGGACGTGCGTGGCATATGCCTAGGTGCTATACTCATGTGGCATGCTTGAGTGTTGCCCACCGGGGGGTCAGGGATGCCTGCCGGCATCCGAAGAGCACGAGAGTGGCCCCATACCAGGCTGGTGCCCGTTCCATGTCCCATGGTAGGGGGGGTGTGTGGTGGTGTCACATTGGGGTATAGATGGTGTGGTGCGTACGTGTGCATTGCATCATGGGCGCACGAGCGTACCTGATGGCGCTTGGCTTTGCCTGGGGAGGGATGGGTATCCCTCCTCCCCCAATCCTGTGCCACCGGGCTGTGTAGACGAGCAGCCTCGGGGGTGGACCTGTGTGGGAGAGGGTGTTGACAATAGTTGGTGTAAATTTGAGCAGCTGCAGAGGGTGGAGCTAGGGGGGTGTGGCTAGTTTGTTGGGTCTGGTGGGGTCGGATTATGGATCTGTAGGTATTACGTACCATGGGGAAGGGGTTGCCTGCTGTAGACACGCCGGCTGTGGCCATGGTCGCATTCCCCGCTCCCGTACCACCTGGGAGGAGGTGCACGGTGGGGGTATTAGTTCTGCTCATCTTGGTGTGATTTTGTCCCTGGAGATGGCACCTGTTTTGTGTATGGTTTTGTGTAGGGCTGATGGGCATGTAGATACTATTGTGGTGTGGTTTAAGCCATACCTGAGCGAGGGGGGGCGTGGTCCTGGCCGATAGCCTGCATGGTGCAAGGCAGGTCTCCATGGGGTCGTTGCGAGTGGTATGGATGTGGTGGTTGTTAGTGGCACATGCGTTGGTGTCATGGTCGTGTGTGGTATCCTGCCCTAGGTAAAGGTGCAGGGTACTGCCTGTGGCACTCACTGCGTTGTTATCTTCCATGTGTAGACCCTGTCCAAACGCCGCAGCAAGGCCTCCTTGTGGCATGGCGGCTGGTGCCGCTGGGGGGATGTCCTCCTGCCATTGGACACGGCGCTGCGTGTCAGCGCTGCCAGATCTCCGTGGGTGGATGGGTCCACCAGCCATGTCATCAAAGTCGCTGATGTTGCCGGCGCTTGGGTGGCGGGGGCGGGCGTCACCCCTGCGATCTGACGCTCCCATGTGCCGGCTGGGGGCCGCTTGGCCCCTGCCCCTTCCTCTGGTGGGTGGATGGGCTGGGGGGGGGACCCTCCTGGGTTGGGGTTGGGGGGGGGGTGCTGCAGGCTGCTCCAGGAGGCTGCTGACCTGGTGGGCTTGTATCTGACCAGCCAGCTCGATGCTGCTGCCCCAGCCCGTGAGGGGAGCTGGGTTGGCCCGTGGCTGGTCTCGAGTGGGGCCCCTCTGCGTGCCAGCAAGCTCCACTGCAGGTTGGAAGGTACACTCTGCAGTTGTGGCTGTGCGCGCCCCGACTAGGGCATGGGTAGCATTGACCAAGACGCTCCGGGTCTTGTTGGCGTCAGGCACAGCAATGAGGGTGGTGTTGGAGCTGGCTGCGATGATGGCCCGCAGGATCAGCATGTTGCGGTCAGGGGTGTTGTAGAGGCCTGTGTTGATGTAGTTGTCCTGCTCGCTGCCCTCCTGGATGATGGCGAAGGTGGTGTAGCCTGGGTACTCCATTGATCTGGGGGGTTTGCAGCCCATCAGCCCCTCAGGGAGGGCAACCTGCAGCTGCTCTTCTCCCAGCTGCAAGATCCCCCCCATGTCCACGGCAGCTGCGGCCACGGCATTGGCAAGGTCCTGGTTGCTGGCGAAGGAGACGAGAATGGCCCCTGTGGCCTTGCGGAGAAAGAGAGGGTAGCCCTCCAGGGTGAAGAAGGGGAGGTAGGCAGCCTCCATGCTGTCCGCTGCGTGCGTGTTGGTGCTGATCCGCTCGCCCAGCGGCTGCTTGGATGTGATGCTGAAGGTACCAGGGCTTGTGCCTGCAGTCATGATGTCGCCAAGGTTGTTGCTGTACGTCAGGGGCCGAACAGGGGCTGAAAGGCGCTGCTCCCAAGTACCGGGGCCGGGGTATTTTGCCACCAGGACGGTAGCTGCAGTGCTCCGCGCATGCGCGCCAGACAGCAGTTCCAGGATCTGTCCCAGGGCCGCCTCCGCGATGACGGCTTGAGGGACGGTAATGGCCAGGCAGTAGCGCGGGATTTGCGCTGTATAAGCGGCGGTCACTAGCTTGAGCGTGAACATGCCTGGGATCTCGACCTTGAGAATTCCATAGGTCCTGAGGATGTGGCCCAGCCTGTCGTTGAAGGTCGTGACCATGTAGGGGCCCCCGTCATGCTGCTCCACCATGGCAGTGTCCAGGGCGCTCATGACAGGAAAGGGCTGTGACTGACGGATGGTCTGCGCATACATGGCAGCGGTCCCAGGGGTGCCAGCCCTAGGCGGTGCTCCAGCGGTAGCAAGGGCCATGCTGCAGACTGCCAGTTGCAGAGTACGTGCGACTGTGAAGTCCTTCAGAAGCAGGGTAGCTGGCATGTCTAGGGCTGCGCCAGCCTCAGAGGCATCCACGGTGATCACCGCCCGCACCGCTGTTTGGTGCTGGGTGTTGGGCGGGGGAGGGGCTGGCTTGAAGGTCATGAGCATGCGTCCAGTCTCCACCTGCCACTCGCGTGAGTGGCTGATGTTGGTAAGGTAAGGGTCCAGCTCATGTGCTGCTTGGAGGCGTGGTGCTTGCTGCACGGTGGTGCTGAATTCATAGCTTGCCATCCTGTACCTCACGTCATTGTAGTACAGGTCCTTCAGCTGTCTGCCATGAACAGCCTTGGCCTGGTGGGGCTGCGTGACGGGTTCGATGTCCTTCCTTGCCATCCACATCAGCATGTCCTGCTCCGTAGTCTTAAGGTCGCTGAGGATATGCAGGGTAGGGAGTGGCATGTTGCGTCTTGTAGGCTCCGCCGCACTAATGCTGCCTGTGGCGGTGAAGGCGACGTGCGTCTGACCAGGGAGTAGACCCGTGATGCCCGTGAGGGCTCCGTCACAGGCCAAGCTAGCGTCCAGCCTGCGCTTAGCGCTGTCCGGGGCTCCCGAGGTCTGGTCCCTGTAGAGAGTCGATGGCAGTCTTCGGCCCGCGAATGTTCCTCGCAGGTATTCCCGGGTGCCCAGCCGTACCCGGACTGTCGCTAAGCCACCTGCAGCGTTGGGAGGGTAGCAGGGTAGCGTGTTGTTGTTGTGATAGCGTGCTAGAGGTTGCAGATCTGTCCAGGCTGTTTCCCAGGCAAACAACGAGGTGCTCGTTTTGCGATGGCCTCTTGTCCTGTCGTCTTGCTCGGCTCTTTCCCTTGATGGTGCCTCTAAATAGGCGTGTGTCAGCATTCCTGGGGATGTCTCAGGGGGTGTGCCTATCTGCGTGTGTCTATCAGGGAGTGTCCTGTCTGCGTGTTTGCGTATGGCTGTTGTCGGGGGTTTCCCACAGGGTGCGGTCAACGTCGGGGGTTTCCCTTCCATTTGTTTCATAGGGGGTTTCCCTTCTTTGTGCTTCGTAGGGGGTGGCGTGCAACTGCTCTGCATGCATCTAGGAGTCTATCACTGACTGTTCGGGGTCATGCGGAGGTGGGTGATCTGCTCAAAAACAGGGCCTCTCGCGGCCAACAGCTCCTGGGTATGCATGCGCGCTAGCGCATCCCACAGCCCGCGGGCCGTGCGGTGCGTCTCACGCAGCAATCTGTAGCGCGATCGATCGAGGGGGAGATTGATAAAGGCATGCGCGCGCCTGTTTAGGTCGGCTGAGACGGGAGGAGGGGACTGCAGGGTGCCGGGCGCTGATCTGGCGGGCACTGAACTCTCGCCCTCGGGCGCTGCACTCTTAGAAGGTGTACTTAGCTGTACGCGTACAGTTGGAGCGTTGTTGCCCGCGGGCGTGGCCGGTGCTGCTTCCTCAGAGGTCTCGGCACCGCCAAAGGCAGCGTCATAGTAGCCGGTGAGAATCGAAGCGTATGTGCAGTCCCACTCCCAAGCGGCGTAAGTCGGCCCCTTCAACGTTGCCACTGTTGCCGCAGCAGTCATTGGCGCCGCGGCGCTCATCGTCACCCGAGGTTGTGATACCGCGGGCTGACGGAACGGTTGCTCTGCTCTTTAGGGGGGCAGTGGGCCCATAACCTGCACGAGGGCACGGCCGTGCCTTGTTACAAGTGTAAAGAGAAGAACAACTATATGCAAGTGTTTAGCGACTAGGCCGTAACTATGTGCATCACAATGCGGAACATCACCATAACTGCGCGAGGGCACGACCGTGTTGTTTGCGAAGGGGGCACGTCAATGCCCATTACAAAAGAGTCCACTATCTAAGAACAAGTACAAATGCATAGCGGTGCACTACGGCTGCCACGTCAGACGCCCTATGTGCCATTGCAAGAGCGACTACCATACCTGCGAAGGGGGCAAGTCAATGCCCACCATCGCAGGCCCAAGGCACAGCTTAAGTACACCGTCTCACACCGTCTCACACTTAGGTCGGAGACGGCTGCGGGTGGCCTAGGCCTATTCCCCACAACACTCCCCCTCAGGCCAGGCCAGCAAAGCAGGAAGCTAAAGCGCGAAGCGTCAACAGCTGGCGGTACCCCGGGTGCCCAAGGCGGTGATGCAGGACCAAAGGGTCACTGCAGGTGCGGGCTGCAATACTGAAGCCGCTGGCGACAAGCACTGGCTTGCTGTCGAGCAGGAACTGGTCCTGCTCTACCTGAGTGCTCCTGACGCTGTGCTTAGCCCCGGGCATGTTGATGGAGCAGCCAAACGAGGTGAAGTGTACACTCCCCCCCGCCCTGGTGGCCTTCCCCATCGAGACAAGGCTGCCGTCTGCTTCGGGAACATGCAGGACGTCCAGCAGCTGCATGGTCCCCCCAACCCCCTCAAAGCACACCACCCCCTGCCCTTGCGCCTCAATCCTGCCGCCATTGGCCACAATGATGTGGTGCGGCTCATGCAGGGGCTGGTAGTCGTGCAACAGCTCGCGGTGTGGCGTGAGGTGCCGCGAGCACCCAGAGTCTATCACCCACTCCCCAAAGAGCAGCGGCTTGGTGACAACTGAGAAAGCGACGCTGCTGCGCGACACGCTGCCAGGGCGCCGGCTGGGAGAGTTCAAGTCCCGGCCACGGGCCGAGCTGCCCCACCCAGACGCAGTGCCCCCCCCCGGGACCCGGAGGGGGAGGCCTGCCAGCCCCGCTGGAACGGGACGAGGGACCCCACGCCATGAGGGCGAAGGCGAACGAGGCACGGGGCTGACGGGACGATACGGGCACTGGTGGGCTTGGTGCCCCCTCTGATGGCACTGCCAGCACTCCCCTTGAAAACCTCGCCCGCCCCTGGCCTGACCCCTGCCCCGCCCTTGACCAGCATCCCTAGGCCCCCTGCTACCCGACCTACCCCTGCCCCCGGCTGACCGAGATGAGAGAGCGACCGCATGAGGCTGACTGTTCTGCAGCAACTGCTCCCTTAGGAGCAGCCTAGGGAGGATTTGCTCAAAGGTGAGCTGCTCATCAAGGGGCTGCTCAAGGATGGACTGAACAAGCTGCTGGTAATCAGGTGGCAGGCCCAGCAGGGCTTGACAGAGTGTGTCGGAGTATGCGCCGGTCGAGTTGATGCGCTCGTGCAGGTCCTGGGCCTCAGCCCAGTACTCTTGCACTGACTGACCTGACTGCATGCTCTGCCGGCCAGCCTTAATGATGAGCTGCTGACGGTTGGCATGCACCTGCTGGGTGTGCATGTTTCGCAAGGCTTGCCACAGAGCCCTGGCTGACTCGTGCCTGTTGCACAAAGCCTTGTACTTGTTTGGGTCAACAGAGTTGCAGATAATGGCGTGTGCTTTCTCATCCTGCTCGGGGGTTAGGGATGCTGCCACAGCAGCAGTCGCAGCCGCAGCCACGGCTGGCGAAATGGCCGGGGTCGCAACCCCGACCGGACGCGCGGGTGACGCAGCCGCAGCTGAGACCGACCCTAGCCGACTGTTTCCCTCCAACCCCACAGGCGCTTTAACTACCGCCCCGAGCCCGTGCTGCCTCAGCAACGCTTTCATCTCAAATTCCCAATTTTCAAACTGAACCCCGGGCTGACCTAGCTTCTCCCGCACGCCAACCGCCATCATTGCAACGGGCTCACCGGAAGCACGCCTCAGCGCTGCTGATTCAAATGGGCTGCACTTTTCGATGTCGGAATCGCACACGGAAGTGACGTGGGCCCATAACCTGCGAAGGGGGCACGTCAATGCCCATTACAAAAGAGTCCACTATTCAAGAACAAGTACAAATGCATAGCGGTGCACTACGGCTGCCACGTTAGACGCCCTATGTGCCATTGCAAGAGCGACTACCATACCTGCGAAGGGGGCAAGTCAATGCCCACCATCGCAGGCCCAAGGCACAGCTTAAGTACACCGTCTCACACCGTCTCACACTGAGGTCAGAGACGGCTGCGGGTGGCCTAGGCCTGTTCCCCACAACATTGTTGTGCCTCACGCATGTGCCTGGTTAAGTCCTACCAGGTCACACATACATACACTACCCGTGACGTAGAGTCGCCTCAATGGCTTAACTGCGTTCTCTAACACACCCAACTGACAGTGAACCAACAGCAAATAGCTGTTTGGGCAATGTATGCCGCACTCGTTATTAGATAGGAGGGTGCGGAGCAAGAGGTTGTGTTGAATGCGGGGCATTATCAACATCTACAGCTTTGCGGGTGCCCGGCACCTTCAATCACAATTGGAACGACCACCGCCGAGCCAGCTGATGGGCACGATGTGGAGGAGCTCCTTCATCAACTTTGGGAAGGTGGGCGCTACAGAGGACAACCCAACTGACAGTGTCGAGTGAGGAGGAGCATGCTTGATTTGAGGCTGTGCGGATGCAGCACCGGCCTGATGGTAGCCTAGATTGAAGAAGGCTTGTTTATGAGGAAAGGCTTGGCTGAGGTGTAGTATTTCTTGATGCTTGTCGTTTAGTCAATATCTTACCGCCCCGCGGCCCTGTAGCGGGGTTAGTAAGGGAGTTACAGACTCTGTATTTGTAAGTCAGCATCGTTGTATGCCCCGCCCTGTCAGCGACACGTTGTAGTCATGCTACGAGACATCGGTCGTCGTAGCAGATACGCCAATTGTGGGTAAAGGTACATGTGTCCATTGCCACCGTCGAGCCACGAGCATACCGATTATGAGTACATGTACCCAACGGCCATACACAGCGTCATCCAAGTATGGTTAGTGCATGATGAGTCGTTGGCCGAGTGGTTAAGGCGACGGACTTGAAATCCGTTGGGTGCTCCCGCGTAGGTTCAAATCCTGCACGACTCGACTTATTGCTTCGACCATCTGGATCGATGGGGGATACTTGCCCTTATGCGCCTTGATCGTTATGAGTGAGCTGTGACAAATGGCAGGCTGCATCGCCGGCAACGACAAAGCCTAGAGAGACAGTCTGGAATGCAACCTAGGATCAAAGTCTGCTCATGGAAGCAAGGGTATTGCAATGACAAAGTTGGCCTACGGCACCTAACACGACATCGTGCAGTCAACATCAGCACATCTCCCTAAACACAGGTGTTGTCGCGGGGCAGGACGGGAGCAAGGACATCAGGAAGGGTTCCCTAAACCCTTACGCCAACTCTTGCCAAGGTTGGCGGACAGCAGGGCACGACTAGTCCAGCAATCAAGCTGTGCAACCTCAAAAATTATAGCTTATACGAGTTCACTCAGCCTGGCATCCTAATAACATTCTGATAACCCATTGACAGCCAAAAGAGGTCCCCCAAACTGCAAACCGGCTAAAAATGCACAGATGGCAGGGCTGCAACAGGCAATAGCGGCGCTCATGGCTTGCTGAGATCCAGCACCCGCATCAGCGCATGTACCCACCTTCAGCTCACACACCTCGCCCAGGCCACACCCCCGCCCCAACAACAGCATGAGGCCCGTATTCGCTGGCACCAGGCGTGCCTATGCTCCTTGCACCCTTCACAGGGTGGCGGAGGGCAGCCCCAACTCCTTGCCCACAATGGCCAACAACCTTTGGACTAGCTCCCGCACACGAGAGTCAGACGCCGGCACCAGCGCAACCAACCAGCCATACAGGGGCAGCACGTGCGTGGCCTCCTGCCCCTCGTCATCCAGCCCCACACCCATGGCTCCCCACCCTGATGCCGGCCCACCCATGACTTGCTTGCGCCGCCAGGCTCGTGCCGACTCCACCCAGTGCCTGACATCCAGCTTGAGACCTCGGTCCAGCGCCGCGTCCATGACGGACGGAGCGATGCGCAACGCCGCCAACAGCTCCAGCACCTGCACAACACCGCTGAGGTAGGTGCGCTGCCGCAGAGCAACGATGCCAGGGCCCAAGGGCGAGCACACAGGGTGGTGGGTCCAGTGAGCCAAGAAGTGCTGGCTGCAGGCGAGGGCCCCAGTGGCATGGCAGCAGGGGCGCTGGTTGAGCTGCGGCAGGGCACCCACCTGCAGGCTGCGGGCCACCAAGCTGGGCTCCAGGTCTGACGCCATGCCACCTCTCTCATGGGCGCAGCGACCCATGCAGGTGTCGCTTAAGCTGGAGGAGGGCCGGCAGGGCGCTCTTCTGGGCCAGTGCAGGGCTCGCAGCCCCGGCCTCAATTACACCCTTCGTGTGCTGCTCCACCTCAGGGGAGGCGTATTAGCAGGAGGTCAGCTCTGAGTCAGCCAGGCAGTCCAGCACCGCAGCCAGGATCTCCGGGTCGCTGGCCCCTGCCCCAGCGCCTGGGGAGGTGAGGGCCGGTTCTGGCGCGCTGATCAGCAAGCCTGGTCTTGGCTCTGGCTGTGCCCCACGTTCACGGCGTGCCTCGGTTACCGCGCCACCACCCATTCGTTCAAGTTCTTTGTGTCAACGAGCCGGGCAACACGTACTGTACTTTCTGGCACGCCCAGGACTGCTCTGGACTTGCTGCGAACAAATCCGGGGACAAACCGCACAATCCCAACCACCCCAGTATGCCGCTGTGGTAGCGCGCTCTCATTCGTAGTTACTTCGCATCGCTCAGCGCGGCAAATGGGCTGCTGCCAAAGCCGGGAACAGCCCTGTCCTGTTGCTGACGAAGTCCACGGCCATGGCAGAGCTGGTGGAACCAGGCAACTTGATCAATACTCTAGCAAGAGCTCCGCATCCCTTGAGAACATAATTGATAAGGCCAACCCCGCAAGTGCCAATGTCGAGGAGGACGCGGAGCTATGTACAGACGTGGTAGAGGTCCTCGACGTGAACCTGCGGAGTCGGCCTTTGGAGGCAGCTGAGATATGCGGTCTACAGCACAATCTGCTCTTGTACGGCGTACCCGCAGCAGGTGAATGCACACTCTAGTGCGCAACTGCTAATCCATATTTACATGCGAATAGCCTACGATAGTTCGCTTAACCACGCTGCGTGGTATGGCATGCCTGCATTGCATGTTCCTGTAGGCAACGAAGCAGAGAGGGTTATGGCTATGAAGGCAATGCAGTGGATGACCCAAGCACCAGCCCCTGAGCTGGACATTCTATGCAAGGTCAGGATGGCGGCAACTCCGATGGTTGCCTGGTGGCAATTCTGCTAGTGGGGAGCACATGTGAAGCATGCGCAAGAAGCATGGGCAACACAGCTATTGACACACTCTGATTCACCCACACTCTGCTGTGGCTGTCTGAAAGTGCCCAGCACAAGGAGGGGGGTAGCCTGCAGCAAGTGAGCGTGCCATGCTGACAGGGCACAACTACTCGCTGTTGAAGCAAGTCAGTGCTTGGAAGTCATGCTTGACAATGGGCCAGCCCTGAGGTAGCAGCTGCTGGTTGCACTGGCTTGCAGCAAAGGGTCCTGGCTAGATAGTACGCCACTCAAGCACTTGCTGCTGACTGCAGCTTCCTAAACAGGCAGCGCTGTGCAGCTAGGTACCAGCCGCAGCTCTGGCAGTCATTCCTTGCTCTGCTGTTTCCAGCCTATCATGCTCCTGGCCTGCACATGTGGTCATTGTCAAGGTCCCGCTACTTGCACAGCTGGGTGCTGGGCCTGGCAGCCGTGCCTGTGGTAGGCGCACAGGGGGTGGGCAGGGGAGCAGTCAGGACAGGGCACACTGGCTTGTCCTCCCCTGGCTCTAGGCTGCGTGCAGCGGCCAGGCGCTGTACCTGGCTTGGAGGATGCAAGTCCGCCAGGCAGGCAGCAGTTGCAGCTTCACACCTTGCGCAAGGCAGCGAGCACATGCGTGCCAGTTGCTGCATCCACTGAGGGTAGCAAGCCTGGCGGGGAGGCGAGGCGATGTGGGACGCCTGCACACTGCTTGACAGAGGTGCCAGCTTGCACACTTGCTGGGCAGAGAGGCTGTGGTAGGCTACTAGGTAGGCACATCACTTGGGCTGTTTGTGTGATTCTCATACTGTTGAACGCTCTGCGGAGGCTTAGACAACTAGCTGGGTGCTCTGGATGGTTGATGACTTTGCAGGTTGAAGGTTGCAATTGGTGCTCCTGTCTGGAGGCACTACACACTCACACCATCATGCTGTCCCCTGCAGGTGGCTGCTGATTTGTACGACGCGCCCCACGCCTCCATCACGCTGTTTGATGGCGCCTCGGTGGGTGGGAGCGTGTGGCGGTAGAGTTACCATGCTCAAGCATGCGTCATGCAGAAACCCGCTGGGCTGTAATGCTGGTGTGTCACACTTGCAGGCCTGGGTCAGCAATATCACCAATGGCGAAGCGCACCGAAACAGTAACATTGTGAGTTGGAGGGCTGTGTGCAGGGCCTACCTGATAAATGAATGAAGGTTTGTCACACATATTGACTGTGTGTTGCTTAATTTGGCTTTGTGTTGCAGCTTGCCGCTTGCCCATGGATCTTCCTCCACCCCCACCCCATCATCTTGCCCGTGGAGGACCTTCTCAAGGTATTTCCACAAGTAACCACTCCTCAGCTTTATTGCCAACTATGCATTACAGATGATTTGTCATTTCCACCACTTTCATCTACAATATGGTCAACATCTCGCCACACCTCTTTATCTCCTATGCTAGCTTGTCCCTGCCTTCAACCTCATCGTCATCTGCCAGCCACACATCTTGCACTCCTGCCTCATGTCCATCCCTCAAGTTGCCTCAGCTTCTCCATTCTCCTCCTGCTTTTCTCCTCCTTATCATCATCACCACCACAAACATCACCACCACCATCACCAGCATTAACCTGCTCCTCATCTTCTCTACCATGTGACCTGCGGCGTGGTGCTGTGTGCTGTGCGCTGAAGGACGCGCGCTTTTGTGAGTCAGTGTGGCCCAAGCGGGGCGTGCGGGCCTACCTGTCCGCGCCCATGGTGACCTCTGGTGGCCACCGCATGGGCACCATCTGCTGGGTGGACATCAAGCCCCGCAAGTAAGGCAGCAGGCTGGGCGGCCCAGCTCTCACCCTGCCCACCTGCCTGGAGCCTATAGTGTCAAGGTGCAGCTGCACTGCTCAGTGGCGCTCACAGCGTGCGGCTGCACAACATGGTGTGGCTGCGGCTGCATGACATGGTGTGGCTGCAGGATTGATGCATGCATGGCGCGGGTGATGAACAACCTCGCTGAGCTGGCTGTGCGGGAGATGGAGCGCTACCTCAACATCACTGCACGCCTCAAGGTCAAAAGCTGCCGACCTGCTGCCTCCTGCTGCAGCCACACTGGACTGTGCCACCAGCCACACTAGACAGTCCAAGTGCCCCGCCTGTGGCCTCCACTGCCCAGCACCTGCCCTGCCCTGGTCACCATGCTGCTCCCTGTGTGGCTGCAGGTGGAGGAGGAGCTGGCAAGCAGCTACAGCCTGCGGGGCATGAGCCGTGCCCTGGAGGCTGTCACTGAGGCGTGTGTGCTGCTGGTGGATGGCAGCGTGCCGGGCCTGAAGCTGCTGTACGCAGGGCCCACCTGGGAGGACTGGACAGGTGTGCAGGGCAGCTGCAGCACAGCCAGCAGCCACCCTGTGTCAGTTTAGCAGCTTGTGGCAGGGCGGTACTGACTAGCTTTGATTCAGCTCGTATAGTGTAGCTTTTTGGATTAGCCACCGGCTAAGTGGAAGGGAGGATGAATATTACAGCATAATCTACCATATGCCAGTGCTGCCCAAATGCTGCTGCTGGCTCTGCTGCTGTCACAGGCTGCAAGCGTGAAGCCGTGGTGGGCAGCCTGCTGTCCGACATCCTTGACCTCAGCGCTGCAAATGCCTGCCTGTCCAGCCACGGCAACTTTGGGCTGGGAGCAGGCAATGGCGCCAACCTGGACTGGCACAGCACAGCAGTGATGTCCACTGTTGGCAGCAGCACCAGCAGCAAGGGCAACGTGGCTAATGATGGACAGGTTGTGTCAAACATGCCACAACCCAAGGCAGAGCCTGCCCCAGGGGACCTGGCAAGAGACGGGGCAGGGGCGTCAGAGCAGGCGCATGCTGCTGGCGGCAAGGGCAGTGCCACCTTGGTGCAAGACCCTGGTGCCTCAGCAGCTGAGCAGGCTTACTGGAAGACGGTGGGCAAGGACGTCATGGCAGGCAGGCGCTTTATCCTGTCAGGTGAACACCCTGTGTGGTGCTCACCATTGCCATGACAGCCACAGTAGACCAACACGCACAACAGCCCCAGAGCAGCGTCCATAGGCTGTGTCAGCCGGCTGGCGGTAGACATGGGTACCAGGCCATCCTGATGGCATGTCTGAGAACAACATGATGGACTGCCCTGCCCTGCCCTGGTGCCCTGTTGTGCTGTCTCATGCCAAACAGCTTTGTGTCTTTTATCTCTCTTGCTGCGTCATGGACTATGCCTGCCTGGTGCTGCTTGCTAGCCCCTCCCAGCGCACTGCCTCCCTGCCCTTGCACCGCCTCCTGCTCCTCCCTGCCCCGGTGAACTTCAGGAGTGAGCGTGCGCCCAGCGCTTGGCCTGCATGACCTGCTCGCGTCCAGTGCCAGCGTTGGCGGCGCCGCCCCCACCTTTGACATGAGCTTCCGGCCCGCAGCCCTTGCCCCCCTGGACCAGGACACGCTGGAGCTGTGCTTGCCGCCATGGTAAGGGCAGGGGAGCAAGGTGGCAGGGGCACAGGTGCAAGGCATGTGTGGCATGTGCTGCTGTGAATCAGCTGGGCATCAGCCAGGGGTGCTGCCATCGAGTTAGGTGGGTATGCAATGCACACCACAGTGTGTCAGGAGGTTGTAGTGCTGCAGTGACAGAGCAGGGCACAGAGTCATCACCGCTTCCACTCAGCTGGGCAGATGCTGTGTCCAGGCCCGCTCCTAGTTCTAGGCGTTAGGTGTGGAGCCAAGCAGCTTGAAAGGCTAGCTACCCTTGCCAGGTGAAGCTAAGGGTCCACAGCGTGAGCTCATGACCCCATCCTGGGCCCTGCTCCGCCCCTCACCAGAGTGCATGTGCTAGCCAAGGCAGCCAGGACAATGTTCCAACAGCGTGCAGGGCGGCAGTGGCCCCCCTGCCAGTGGCAACGGCAGCAGCAGGGGTGGTGGCAGTAATGGCTGCAGTAGAGGCAACATCACAAGTGGTGAAGGTGGTGGTGGCAGCAGGCGCAGCAGCAGCAGCGAAGACAGCGGGCAAGGTGGCTGGTGGGGCGCACTGCTGGTGCAGGCTAGACCACCGCCAGTACCCTACTTCACCCACGGCCCGGTTTCCAGAGCCCGCGCTCAACATGAGGGTGTACCGCCTCTACGCCGTGCGGCTCCACCGCTCGAGGCACTATCCATCCAGTCCATCTGTGGTGGTGAGCAAGCCATAGATCATGCTGCGCTACTGCTCTTCATCAGCAAGTACACACACTTAAGCTGATGCTGATGCCGCTGCTGCTGCTGCTGCCGCTGTGACTGCTATAACTGATGTACCTTCTGTACCACCTTGTGGGGCTGGCGTTGCTTGTTGTAGGCAGCAAACTCCGTAGCGGACAGCAACAGCCTTATGTCCAGCATGTCTGGGCGTCAGACACCCTCCCTCACCCACCTCATGACCATCACCCCAGCCAGCAGGGACAACAGCCGAGCCCTGCCCACACCCGCAGCCCCTGGTCAGCAGCAGCAGCAACCCCCAGCCCTGACCACCAGCAGCGGACCCAACATTGGGTGGAGCCGGGAGGGGTTGCGCCCTGCCAGCCTCCTGGCGGGGTCGTCACCATCGCGTCTGTCTGCAGAGGTCGGGTCAGGTGGCAGCCAGCGGGCCGCACCTGGCTTTGACAGTCGTGGCAGCAGCCTGAGAGCCCTGTCCTGGCTGGCTGGACACAGCAGCGCCTGCAGTGCCAGCACCAACAACAACGGCCAAGGGGTGCCGCTGCCTAGCTGGGGCAAGACTCAGTCCCTGCTGGTGAGCGATGCTGTAGCCGGGATGCCAGGTGGGCAACCCTGTCAGCGCTGGCATAGGGACCTGCCACATGCGACGCTGGCATGCGTCCCGTACCCTTAAAGCACGCTGAGTTATGCAGCACGGCAGCACTTCTGCTGGCTCTGCAGTGTCTGGCTATACAGGCTGTACACAGACAAGCACCTCCGTTGGGTCACACAAGAAGTGATGTCGCTAGACTGACAACTGCTTTGCTGCCAGGGTTGCAACACAAACAGCCAACGTCTTTTACTCCTTTACATGTCTGTGCTCACGGCTTAGTTGGGTCCTCAGTGGATGGGAAGATATGGCGTGTCTTAGCTCATATACTTGTCTGTGTAGCATCAGGCGCCTGCTTGCCTGCGCTGCCTGCTGTACTGCATGGCGGTCATCTTGTGCCCACCATGGAGCCACCATGTGCTTCACCATGGTCCTGCGCCACTGGGTGCCGATCGTGGCATTAGCAGTAACCCCAACCCCTGCCAACACCCCTGAACCTGGCCCTTGCACCACTGGCTGTTGCGCCACTGCGCAGACCAGTGTGGAAGCCAGCGCTGACGGCATCTTTGCGGGGCTGACAGTGTCCCACATGCTGGGTCGGGGCGCGTACGGGGTGGTCATGCAGGGCGTGTGGCACGACACCCAGGTGGCCATCAAGGTACGTCTTGTGGCGCCACGCTGCCTGCTTCCAGCACCTGCGTGGCCAGCAGTCACCCTCCCGTGCAGTAAGCAGGAGCCAGAGGTGGCCCAAGCGACCGGTGGCTGCGCTGGCCATGACGTTGCCAGCCCAGCTTCCAGCAGTGAGCAAACATGCAGTAAGCAGTGCCTGCAGGAGCATGCAAATCTTCAGTATGCAGTTAGCAGTAGTGCAGCACCTCACCTGGCTGGTACGCAATGCCAGCAGTCACCCTCGCAGGTAGTGAGCAGTAGACACAGGGCGGACCCAATACCGTCCTTTTTCGTGCACTCTCCCCACCTCACCAAATGTGGCCGGGTCCTCTCTTCTTCCCTGCCCCTTACTTGCCTGTGCCACTGTGCCTCTGCTATTGCCTCTGACTCTGGACGCCACCTCTGTTTGCCCACTGCCTCTGATGCCTCTGATGCCTCTGCCTCCGCCGCAGGTTCAAGACCACAAGTTTGCGAATATGGAGGAGCGGTCTGCTGCCGAGTTGGAGGTTGCCATCGGTCACCAGCTGGTGCGGCCTCCTGACACAGCCTGCATGGCACATGTAGCCTGCACTCGCCATGCTGGCTACTCTGCAGCTGACACCAGGTCACTGCCACCAAGACTTGTGCAGCTGCTTGTGACGTGCCCCTGAAACGCAATGTCTCCAGTACTCCTTGTTCACTGCCACCCGCTTGACAGCTCCACAACCGCTTGACAGCTCCACAACCCCTGAGTAGGCATTAGGCTCTACACCCTGTTGTTACAGCCATTGTCCTTCAAGGCCAGGCTGCTGAGCACAGCATGCATGGTCACCTCCTAGAAGCAGATCATGTCAGAGTGGTTGGCACCCACAACCAAGCACCTGGGTGACCCCCACCTGCTGCTGTCCCTGCCCAGGCCCACCCCAATGTTATGCGCACCCTAGCCTTTGCCTCCGCACTGCTGGTGGAGCCAGTGAAGCGCAGCTTGACGAGATCCGCCACAGACCGCTCTTGCACGAGACTCAACCGTCCCGTCAACCAGTCCTCTGCGCAATCACCAGCAAAAGCTGAGGGCGCCTCTGACCCACGCATCTCACTACCTGCTCAACCTGCCCCGCTGCCGGTTCCCCCAACCTCCTTGACTGCGGCAGCAGGCCCAGGCAAGCCAGCCACGCGGCCAGGCAGCTGCCTCTCCAGCGCTGGCCACCCGGTGGAGCCAGCCAGGGAGCAGCGCAACAACAGCTTCATGGCTAGCAAGCTGGGATTCCCAAAGGCAGCTGACTTCCTGGCTGCTGAGGGCATGGCTGAGCAGGAGCCTGAGGGCGACGACAGCTACGACAGCATGGACGGGGAGGACCTGCTGTGGGCCCTGATGCAGAGCCCGGAGCCTAGCGGGAGCAGCATGCCGCTAAAGGGCTCAGACGCTGGCGGGGCCCACTCAGCCGCCTCAGTGCCCTGTCCAGCCGTGGTGCATGGGCTGGCCACCCCCTCCCTCTCAGCCACACACATGAGCCGCACCCCACTGGAGGCCCTGCGGCCCACCACTCCAGACAAGACACAGGCTGTCAAAGCACCACCGCCCCAAGACCCACAGCAGCCCACAGCTCCACCGCAACCCACACGCCTCTCTTCCTGCACCAGTGTGCCGGAGGACGCAGCGTACGACACGCAGCCACACAGCAATGCAGCTCACCCAGCCAGCAGCGCGCCTCTTGAGCCTGGCACCGCCCCCAGCACCGCTCCCAGCCCTGACAGCGTGTACCCCCAGCGCGTACGCACCTGGACGGTGATGGAGTTCGCTGACGGTGGCACGCTGCAGGACGCTGTGGACCGCGGCTGGTTTCGCTCCTACATGTCCCAGGCCGCCCCGCCTGACCTGGCGCTGCTGCTGGATGTGGGGCTGGACATTGCGCGGGGCTTGGAGCACCTGCACGCACACAGCATCGTGCACGGAGGTGGGCTGCCCTGGCCAACTGCCTGCAACGGCATCTGCTTGGGCTTGACGCCATGCTGGGGCTGCTCTTGTTCTCAGCCACCGGCCTGTTTTTGACCTGTGGTGCTGGTCCTCACTGTTGCTGCTGGACCTAGACCTGGACCTGGAGTCAGACTTGCCTCATGCTCATCTTGGGCTTACCTGCCTGGTGTACAGCTGCTGTGCTGCTTGCCCCTGCCTGCTCTGCTGTGCGGCGCAGACCTGAGTGGCTTCAATGTCATGCTGTGCTCCCAGCCTGATGACCAGCACAGCACTGCAAGCATCGTGGCTCGGGCAGCAGAAGCTGACAAGAAGCTAGGGGGCCAGTACAAAGCCTCTCAAAAAAAGGATGCGAAAGGTATGTTTACTGCTATGTCGTGCCCTTGTGTGCTTCACTGACAGTGAGGAGGGACAACCTGCATTGTTGGACACAATTACACGCTGACTTTCTGGCTGGCTAAACAACCCATGCAAGCAAGCCACAGTGGTGCCATCGCCTCCCTGGTTTTGTGCCCGACTCCCACATTCACTTCCTCACTCCTTTGGCTGTTCCACACCTTTGCCTCCCTCACACCTTGAGCTGGGTCCTATGAAAAATGACGTGCTTGGGCTGGCATTGTGTGGCTTTGCCACATGTGGGTGCCTGCCATGCTGACGGGCATTAGTACACGGGCATCAGGGCAATTCACGCACCTGGCCTGCCACCCTAGCCTCAGCACACAGCTGATGTGTCCTGACCAGACCAGAGTGGGGGCGGCACACTCTATGCACACCTTCCCTGCAGCTTCACCCTCCCTGGCATGGTTCCCTGTTGCTCTATACCCTGCAGCCTCCGGCCCACCCAGTGGGCTGCAGCGGGCTCAATGGCATGCGGCGGCATACGGCCAGCCCTCACAAGCCTTGATCACGGGGACGGGAACAGGACTTGGGCGAGGCTGCTGCCCCACCAGGTGCGCAGCGTGCCCTGCTGGACACCAAACTGACCCCCCTCCTGCCTCCTCATCCTCCTTCCCCTCTCCCTGAGTGTTAGCCACACCCTCCACTTCTTCATCCTGTAGAGCTCTGTATATGACTTCTGTATATGACCTCCCGGCAGTGCGTGCACCGCTATTGCTCACGCTGCGGCTTTCTGTACATGACCATGCGGGCCCAATGCGGGCACTGTCGCTCGTCATGCTCTGCGGCCTGGCTGCAGCTGTCTCAGTGAACAAAACTACGCCTGTCCTCATGTATCAGTGGCATTGTCCTCATGGATCAGGGTCACACTCCGCATTCTCAGCCCAGCACCTGGTAGCTGTAGGGCTACCCTCCTGCACCCCACGCTGTGCCCGCCACCATGCCCCTGGGTGTGCTGGGCTGTGCAGGTTCGTGGCTAAAGTCATGGACTTTGGCAAAGCTCACCGGCTACCCTCCCCCTCTGATGTGGTCCAGGCCAAGAGCTATGCCACCATTACCCACATGGTAAGCCACATGTCTCATGACTTGCCCTGGCATTATTATACGTGTGAAGGAGACGCATCAGGTCACACATGTGCTGTCGTTGCACTGTCATTACTGTTACCACCTGGTGTGGCTAGAAACCACAACCCAGTCAAACACAGTGGAAAATGAACGCGGATGGGGTTGTTTTGTGTTGCTCCAGCAGTCCCTAGAATCTTAGGAGCTGCAAAGTCAACGCTGATGCTACTGACCAAATTCAACTCCATGGCTAGTGCAAAGAGCGAATGCAGGTTTGAGTTGCCCACAAGTTCCTGTTGTTCCTGTTGTTCCTTCCTTCTGTACCACAGGTCTTGCAACAAAGTGGGAAAGGTGTCAAACACTACTCAGTAAACAACTTAATGCAGTAGCTTCAAACTCCATTCCAAAGTCAATAAACAATGATCAAGTCAATCCTATTGCCGTAACTGCCATGGGGTGTCGAGTTCAGTGAACAATAAACCGACCTTTGTTACCAAATTGCTATGGACCGCTTCACTGTCCATCAACATAGGGAGCCTGACATTTTGAGCGCGGGATGTCATCTTGCTTGTTGTTAACCCCTTTCTTAGTGTTGTGTGGGGTATTCTCCCTTGCTTGTCATGTGGCACAAACTTGACCTTCGTCTTTAGATTTCTATGGACAGCTTTGCTGTCTATGGCATGCATTACCTTGCTGAGTAACTACGGTAACACGGTAACTACGAGTAACACGGCTTCACCTTCTCAACAGACTCGTGTTGCACTGATGGGCATCAGGCAATAGTAAAAACACTATGGGGGGCCCAGGAAGGAGTATCTATTTACGTATTCTGGGGTCTCGCATATCAGGAAGGCGACCATGATAGTAAATATGGATGTGAACAACGCTGCATGCACACGGGCACGACACCAGATGCACTGCCTGCCTGCCAGCCTGTCTAGCCTATGGCCAGTATCCTGCCATCACTACCCGTCTCATGTCCAGTCTCATGCAGCCGCTGTGGATCAAAACAAGCTGCTTGCCTGCTGCAGGCCCCGGAGACATTGCAGGCCTTCCTCCTCTCCACCGCAGCCGACATGTATGCCTTTGGCGTATTGATGTGGGGCCTGTTTACGGGGTCTCGGCCCTGGGCAGGGTTGAGTCATGGCAGGATTGTGTCAGCTGTTTCTATGGAACGCAAGACCCTCACGTTCCCAGACATGAACACCGCCGCCCCCGCCGCCCCTACACAGCCCACAGGCTCCGCTTCCTTGGCGGCCTCATCCACTGCTGCACCTTCTGAAAATGTTGCCGCCGTGGCAAAGGCTGATGCGGAGGCCCATGAGGCAAAGAGGAAAAGCCAGGGGGTGCATCCCTCCATGCAGGGGCCCACCCCACCTCCGCCCTGTGTGCACCACCACCCTTGGTGCTCGGACGTGGCTTCCCAGTGGCAGGTGTGGCCCCTGCCGCCCTATACAATGGTTGTGTGCCTTACCTTGCCATGTCTGACATGTGGCTGCAACCGCCTAGCAGCAGCAAGTGATAGACCAGGCATTTGCCCACGCACAGCATGCCGCCCCTGCTGAACTCCCTGGTGACAGCAGCTGTCATCACCAGTGGCCTGTAGAAGGCCACCTCGACTAACTTGTCCCTACAATACACCTTTGCATGGAGGGCATTGTTCCCACGCACCCTGTGACCCGCATGGTTTGGTCCTGTGCTGCAGGCCCTGGCCCTAGAGTGCATGGCATACGACCCGGCCTCTCGCCCCTCCGTGACCCAGTGCATTGATCGGCTGTTGAGTATGAAGGTGGCCATCACCCACTTCCAGGAAGGTGCCGCCGCTTTCAGCTTCGCCACGACTTGATGAAAGACTGCCAAGGGTGCGTGCTGCCACAACAGCGGTACTGCTGCTTGCGCCGTGGGGTGAACTGTGCATACGTGAAGGGAGTGAGTGCGTTGGGCGGGCCTGTAGAGAGGCCTGGCTCTCGCCGGGCTCGTCACTGAAAGTGGAACTTTGAGCAGCTCTCTGTTGCTTACCTTGTGCGGGCGAGTGTGAGTGCTAAACTTATAGCAGCAGCAAACCCTAATGCTTAGTGACCCTTGCTCATGAACTATATCGACTTTTGGTAGCGGGTTTGACAATGTTTGTATTCGAACAGTGGTTTTCACTTTGCAGTTCACTTGATACTTGCCAGCTAACGTATGCATGTGCAGCTCCATGAATGGGACCAAGTAGATGTCTTTTATTCATGTGCCAACCACGTAGGCACATGACTCGTTGCATTCAGCAGAGTTGTTACAGTCATCTCACCGACAGTGTGGAATGCGTGCCATAGGTAGTGAAAATGCAGAAGGCGTGATTGTGCACTAATGCTGCTGCTGATAATGGCTGACACCGCTTGGCCACCCTCGCCCTCTAGGGGTTCGGGACTTTCTGTAACGCACTTCAAAGCAAGGTGCACAAACAAAAGTGCACATGGGCTCAACATGAAGTACTGTGATCTACAAGTAGTGCGCCCCCAACTAACAGAAAACCTACCCCTGGTCAGGCGCCCCCAACATGGGGTTGGTAATATGCATGCGGTTACTCTCTCAATACTGCACCGTTTTCGATAGCGTTTATCACATTGGCAACCGCAATTTAGTCCGCGTAATCTGACCATCAGCGCTAGCCATTGGAGTCTTTGCTCGTGTACTGCCACATGTGCCCGCGAAGAAGTCACAGCGGCGAGACGAGTCTCCTTGGCACGGTGAGCCACATCGCTGTGACCCCATCTACCTAGCGTAGTGAGCTGGTTGTGCACAAATGGAATGTCCGGCAAACATCCAACGCGATGACTGCCAGGCGTGCAGGGCACCTAGACGGGGTGATTAAAACATCTGGGCGTATTCGCTTTCGCCGAATTCACCATCTGGGTCGGCGCACACTAAGGTATCACCGGGTTACACCCCCCCTCCTCCACTGTGTCCTCCACCGTGTTGCACCCGCTGCACCTATAGAAAAAGCGATACGTAATGTTTGTTCTTGACCCATTGGCGCATCTATTGAAACAAACCGCACGTTGAACAGCCTAGGCCTCGTTCAGTTTGACATCTTCAAAGTGACATCATGTTCTCCAATCAGAATCAGGGCTACGGGGCTGTGGGGTGGCAGCTGAGCTATGAAACTTTGCACGCAGGTGGATGGCATGTAGGGGAGTGTAACTCTTAGAGGAGCCGAGTCCAAACTCGGTCATGGTGTGGAGTTGTGAAGTTGTGTGACTGCCTGCATGGCTCTGGCCCTGAGATCGGCTAAGGGAGTTGGGGGTCACCGACCAAAGTGAGTTTTTGGCTTAGCTGAGTATGAGCGTTTGTAGCAATGTTGTAGATGAGCTTAACCTAGTAAGTAGCATGCTGTAAGTCCAAATGGTCGAGCTGTGGCATTGCCCTCCAGGTATGGGGATGTTACAGTACTGCTGCGCGGTCAGGATGCATGGCTGGCTGCGAACTAGACTCCGGCTGCAGCCGCCAGAGACATGTTGCCGCTGTGGCTGACTACGTACTCGTAGACAGCTTCCGACTAGCGTGGCAGTGCTTTGTACTGGTCACCCCCGCCATTGGCCCCGCAATTCACTTTTTGACACCGTCTTTGATCCGTTCCATTCCGTTGACAGATGGCAATGATCAGAGCGCACCAGCCACACAAGCAGCATTGTATCAGGTGATTGCCCACTTAAAGCATAACGGTGACATGGACTTGCAGGAGTTGTTCATGTGGTCTGATGGTTGTGCTGGGCAGTTCAAAGGTACCCCAGCATTGCAACAGCACCGTCGCATGGCACTGAACTTGTCTGTGCCATTGTGGTGGTCGTATGGTGCCACCTCCCACTTCAAGGGCAGGCATGACTCAGAGGGTGGAGTCTTAAAGCACAAGCTCAGGGATATGGTCCTGGCAGATCATGATGGCTTGGCCACGTGCAGGGCTCAACAGCTGACAGCTGCTTACAATAGTAAGCACACAGAGCCTGCATCCCAAGTTGGTGCGTGCAAGGCCCACCGGGACAGGGCAAAAGTGATGAGGAGGGAGTGCTTGGTGTTGGATGAGGGGTTGGTGAAGGAGTGCTATAAGCAAGATGAGGATGCTGACAGCTTCAAGAGTACAGTACAAGGGTCTCGTGCACAACACAGCATGTATTTTCCTGCTAATACAGAGGGTGAGCTCATGTGGTCAATGACGGCATGTGCTTGTGGTGCACGCATGAGCAACCCCCCTCAGCCGTGTGGTGCACAATGCCGTGGTTCGATGCCTCTTGAGCCAATGCCCATGCTGCTAGACAAGGAAGCTGCTAGGCAAGCTGCTTTGAACGCAGAGTGTATTAGGCTCATGCTCTTGGACACCCCTGGCATGCCTCCATTTGATACACTAAACAAGGACTTGTTGAAAGCGTGGTGCAAGCACAATAGCATCAGAGGGGTTTCAAGTAAATCAAAGAATGAGTTGCGAGACATGTGCCTGCTGAAGTTGAGGGAGAAGGTTGAGGCAACACGGCACATGTAACACTGAAAGCCAGAGCCATCCCGAGTCATCCCGAGAACAAAGTGCCAAGAGATGATGTAGTGCTGTCATGATGCAGCTTGTATTTGCATAGAGTCATGCCGCGACGTAAATAAGGTAAGGGGTGCCAGCTGGCTGACTTGTGCGCATAGTCACAAATTATATGCTCCATGCACTGACATGCAAGCAACCGTACTGCACTTGTGCCGTTGGCTTACGGCGTGCGCAGAAGGATTACCAGCCTCGCCTTTTGCTGTGCGCGAGTCTTTTAAGAGCGGAAGGCACAGGTCAGGTTTGGGCGGGCGCCGATCTGAGCTAGTGTTTTGCGGCTGGTGGGTGTCGCATACGCCTGTTACACCCGGCTGCGTCAAAACTTTGTCACGAGCTACACGGAGATTCGTGCCCCAGACCGTCTCACATTTGCGGGGCCAATGGCGGGGGTGACCTACTTACATCGTCAAGAAGATGGCATCAGTAAAACACTTCTCATCGCATTCCTACGTCACTGAACCAGTCATCCGATCCAGAGTCCCCAGAAGTCAGAGGTCCGAAGTCCCAAGTCCCACAATAAGCAGCGCTCAGCCTTAAGTAAGCCAAAAACAACTAACAACCGTCATGACAAAGTAAATCATGACAAACCCAAATCATGCACATGCATTCTAGGTTCAAAGCAGGACTGTAACAGGGGAGGAGGTTGGCTCAGTGCCACATTCCCGCAACCGCTTTCCGATCCGACTGCTGCTGTTCAGCTGTGACACCCGTGAGAAAATGTTCGAATGGGCCAGCATGGACAAACCAGGCCACCTCGAGCCGCGATTTCTGCACCCGCTTGTTGTAGAGGTCCAGTCAGGGCTGTCCCCCGCTTATTCCTCGCGCCCGCCAAAGTCGACACCTTAATGCCAAGCTTGTTTTCGTCATAGCTGCAAGGCCAAAATTGCCGTGTGCTGCCCCGTATCGCTCGTTGCTCGAGTCGCAAACTTTCCCCGAACACATGTCGTCGGCCGTCCTGCTGGGTTAGCTGCGAGTAAGGACAGCTCGCACTTGCTCCGTTGCATAGCTGCAACAATGAGCGCGTGTGGCTCACCAACCGTGGACCCGACCGCGACCATGCAGGGGTGCTGCAAACCCCGCCCCCGGTCTAGCCAGGGCGACATCTGGGCTGAAACTATACCTTCAAGCTCGTTTGGGCATAAGGTACGCAATAGAATTGGCTGGACCACCATGCATGCAGCGAGTGCACAATGGCAGGGGATCACATCACATCGCACACTGTGTGGTGCTAAGGGGCACGGACGTAAAAGCAAGCTATGAGACTGATAAGGGGTGTTGACAATGGTCACAGTAGTGTTGTGCCTTGGTTTCAGCTAAAGGTAAAAATGCAGGCAATTCCGGCATAGTTTCAACCAATGACCGCAATGCCGTGAAGGATGTCATAGCCCAACAAGTCCCCACACTCAACACTTCCTATGTACACTTTGCAGGTACATGCCAACGTTCCCACATCCCTACAAAGGGCAAGATGAGCAGGTGGAGGGCGCTTTGGTCAAGTTGGACCGCTGCGTGATCTGCAATGTGTCGACTGCACCATGCGTGCAAGGCAAATGGAAAGCATGGACTACTTTGTGCATGGCACCCAACGAGGATGGGAGAGACACAGTCTGGGAAGTACTTCGCGATGTTTCAAACTACAGCGGCCAGGCCCATCTTGGCTATGAGCGCGGTGATGCTCTGGGGCCAGCCCACCTTGTTGACAAAACACTCCGAGCTGGGTGTGATGCAATGCACCTTCCCCTTGTAGCCCATTGCAAATGTGTGCAGCGGGTGAAGATGGAGGCTAGCATACGCTCACACCCACCTGCCCCGGTGATTGGTTACAGCAGCAACAGCATGGGTCCTGGGGGGGGGGGGGGGCTGGAGGGCAAGGTGTGGGGCTGGGGCAGTGGGCACCACCCTCTCCACGCTCCCCGCCACCTGCCCCGGTGTTGGGCAGCAGCAGCAACAGCAGCAGCATGGGTCCCGGGAGGGGGGGGGCTGGAGGGCAAGGTGTGGGGTTGGGGCAGTGGGCACCACCCTCTCCACGCTCCCCGCCACCTGCCCCGGTGTTGGGCAGCAGCAGCAGCATGGGTCCCAGGAGTGGGGGGGCTGGAGGGCAAGGTGTGCATTCCCAAGGAGGCAATTACAGCGGCGGTGTCATGGGGCCGGGGGGGAGGAAGAGTTGGGCATCCTTGTTTGCCCCCGCAGCCCCCGCAACCCCTGCCCCAAAGCCTTCCTTGTCGCCTGGTTCTACCCCTTCCCAGCAGTGCGTGTTGGCCCAGTTACTCTCTTTTGGGCTTGTACCATATGACAACGCCGGGCAAGGCCGCTGTGGACTCGAGTCTTTGTGGCATGGGTTGGAGTTATCAGGCACAGCAATACAGGTGTGGTGCCATGCATATGCATGTTGTGTGTGCAATGCTGACGTAACCATGCATGATCATGATCATGTATGACTAATGCAACCGGCTCCAATGGCTGCTGCTCAAATGGCTCCAATGGCTGCAATGCTCACGTAACCATGCATGATCATGATCATGTATGAGTAATGCAACCGGTGCTGCTTTGCATTTGCAGGGAGCGAGTTTTATTCGTGATCTTATGGTTCATGGTGTGTTTACACTGGTGGACCTGGCTGAGCAACGGCATAACCAGTGGGCATTAAGGGTTTTGCAAAGCATCGAGCAGAATCTACTACCCATTGAGTCGCCTATGTTCTCATGCCACTGGCCTAACCCCGTGAGCTTTGCGCAGTGGGGTCAGCAATTCGCCGATCCAGCGGCCTGGCTGGATCAGATCGGGGTCATTTGGATTGTCATGCTATTGGGGATCACCATTGTTGTCGTGGACCTCAACAAAGGGTTCATGCAACACTACACGCCCAGCAGCGTACTAGAACTTCTCATGGGTGAGGATGCCGCAGCCGCAGCAGCAGAGTTGCTGCCCCTCATCACACCCCGTTTCTCCTCCTCTCTGCGAGTGCGTGAAGTCGCAATGGTGGTAGAAGCTGACCGACACTTCAGAGCGCTCCGCACACCAGATAACAGAGCTCTCCCCTCTTTGCAGAATCTCATTTCAAATTGGCAGCCATCTCCTGTCCGCCTAGCCCCATCAGCACCGGGCGGGGGTGGTGCCGCACCTGTCCGCCCAGCCCCATCAGCACCGGTTGACAGGATGGGAGCGGCGCAGGTGGCAGCCCATGTCAAGGCCCACACTGAGCCATTGCACACTTGGTACCAATACATCATACCAAACATCTTACCCGTTGTTGGGATGTGCGAGCGTTGGTATGTACCTGCACAGTGCACCTAGGAAGTTTTGCACGTTTGCGTTGTAGGGCAATTGCATAACTCACAGCATTGCATTCTTTGGTTATAACTATGCCGTAATTGCCTGCATTTTTACCTTTAGCTGAGACCATAGCAGGGCATTGCTGAGACCGTCATTATCACCCCCTACCAGTTTCGTTTATAAATATCACGTCCGTGCTCCTTGACACCACACAGTGTGTGATGAGTGACATTCCCTGCCATTCAGCACCCACTGTGTGCACTGCACTGCAACCAGTTCCCGTGCATACCTTATGCTATAACAAGCCTGCAGGTGTAGTTTCAGCTCAGGAGTCGCCCTGGCCAAAGCGATGGCCGGGTTTGCAGCAACCCTGCATGGATGCAGTCGGGTCCACGCTTAGTGAGCCTCACGCGCTCATACTTGCAGCTACGCAATGGAAGAGACGCCAATGTTCTTACCTGCATCGTCGGCCGTTCCACTCGCAAGGGGCAAACAAGTCAGCACTTGAGCGGTTTTAAGCTTTGCGATGTGCCCTGGGTCTATCATACCGCACTCTGTCGACTGGACACTTCATAAGGCTTCACTTGGTGCAGATGCTTGGCGGGCTGCGAGGTTGGACATCCGGCAGGGGGATAACGGCAACTCGCTGAGCCGAGCGGTGCAAGTCTTACATGTTGGGATGGCCTGTACGTGATATGCGATAAATATTCAAATTTCCGCAGGACGTGTCACAGCTGACTGCTGTTGACGCGCATGCTCATGTAGAGCAGCCAAAGCGACGCGGGCTGTCGCAGCGATGACTGCATGCCCCGCAACGGCTCAAATTAAAATCACTAACTTTGATGCTTTGCTGTGCACGGCCTACTGACTGCATATTTATTTTGGATGGGTCAAAGATAGCTGGCTGTGTTGGCTACATTGTGAATTATCTAGCATAATATTTGGCGCAGAGTTACAGCCGTCCTACTACCAGGGGTCAGGCGCTCCCAACATTCAAAAAATGGCAGTAAACCGACCCCTGGTAGTAGGACGGCTGTAACTCTGCACTCGCTGCGCCAAAATGTATGCTAGCTGGCTCAGAATGTAGCCAACCCAGCCAGCTACCTTTCACCCATCCGGAATAATTATCCAGTCAGTAGGCCGTGCACAGCAAAGCATCAAAGTTAGTAATTCAAGTTTGAGCCGTTGCGGAGCATGCAGTCATCGCTTCGACCGCGCGCGCCGCTTTGGCTGCTCTACGCGAGCATGCGCGTCGGCAGCAACAGTCGGATCGGAGAACGATCACGGGAATGTGGCACCGGGCCCCCCCCCCCCCCCATACCTAGAGGGCAGTGCCACAGCTCGACCATTTGGACTTACGACATGCTACTTACTAGGTTAAGCTCCTTTTAGACAGTGTTGCAAACGCTCATACTCAGATAAGCCAAAAGCTCACTTTGGTCGGTGACCCCCAACTCCCTTAGCCGATCTCATGACCAGGGCCATGCAGTCAGACACACAACTCCACACCATGACCGAATTTGGACTCGGCTCCTCTGAGAGTTACACTCCCCTGCATGCCATCCACCTGCGTGCAAAGTTTCATAGCTCAACTGCCACCCCACAGCCCCGTGGCCCTGATTCTGCTTGGAGAAGATGATGTAACTTCAAAGCTGTCAAACAGATAGAGGCCTAAGCTGTTTGTTGTGCGGTTTGTTTCAATAGATGCGCTAATGGGTCAAGAACAAACATTTCGTGTCGCTTTTCCTCTAGGTGCAGCCGGTGCAACACAGTGGAGGACACAGTGGAGGAGGGGGGGTGTAACCCGGTGATACCTTAGTGTGCGCCGACCCAAATGATGTCTTCGGCGAGAAGCGAACACGAATATATGTTTTAATCACCCCGTCAAGGTGCCCTGCACGCCCGGCAGGCATCGCGTTGGGTGTTGGCCGGACATTCCATTTGTGCACAACCAGCTCACTCCGCAAGGTAGATGGGGCCACAGCGATGCGGCTCACCGTGCCAAGGAGACCCGTCTCGCCGCTGTGAATTGTTCGCGGGCACATGTGGCAGTACGCGAGCAAAGACTCCAATGGCTAGCGCTGATGGTCACATTACGCGGACTAAACCGTGGCTGCCAATGTGACAAACGCTATTGAAAACGATGCGGTATTCAGAGAGTAGTTGCATGAACATTACTAACCCCATGTTGGGGCGGCCTGACCGTATCACCACTATCATAAGACTCCATGCAGCTAGGATTCAAGTCGGGCGCTCCCAACATTCAAAAAATGACAGGAAACTGACCCTTGGCAGTCGGACGGCTGTAACTCCGCACTCACTGCGCCAAATGTTATGCTAGATGATTCACAATGTAGCCAACCCGGCCAGCTACCTTCCACCCATCCAGAATAATTTTACACTCAGTAGGTCGTGCACAGCAAAGCATCAAAGTTGGTGATTTAAACTTGAGCCGTTGCGGCGCATGCAGTCATCGCTACGACTGCCCGCGTCGCTTAGGCTGCTCTACGCAAGCATGCGCGTCGACAGCAGCAGTCGGATCGGAGAGCGGTTGCGGCAATGTGGCACTGAGTCCACCTCCTCCCCATACCTGGAGGGCAATGCCACAGCTCGACCATTTTGACTTACAGCATGCTACTTACTAGGTTAAGCTCCTCTAAGACAGTGTTACAAACGCTCATACTCAGATAAGCTAAAAGCTCACTGTGGTCTGTGATCCCCAACTCCCTTAGCCGATCTCAGGACCAGGGCCATGCAGTCAGACACACAACTCCACACCATGACCGAGTTTGGACTCGGCTCCTCTGAGAGTTACACTCCCCTACATCCCATCCACCTGCGTGCAAAGTTTCATAGCTCAACTGCCACCCCACAGCCCCGTAGCCCTGATTCTGCTTGGAGAACATGATGTCACTTTGAAGATGTCAAACTGATAGAGGCCTGGGCTGTTTAACGTGCGGTTTGTTCTAATAAATGCGCCAAGGGGTCAAGAACAAACATTTCATGTCGCTTTTCCTCTAGGGGCAACGGGTGCAGCACAGTGGAGGACACAGTGGAGGAGGGGGGGTGTAACCCGGTTATACCTTAGTGTGCGCCGACCTATATCATGTATTCGGCGAGAAGCGAACATGAGTATAGGCTTCCATCACCCCGTCTAGGTGCCCTGCACGCCCGGCAGGCATCGCGTTGGGTGTTGGCCGGACATTCCATTTGTGCACAACCAGCTCAGTACGCTAGGTAGATGGGGTCACAGGGATGCGGCTCACCGTCTAAGAGAGACCCGTCTCGCCGCTGTGATTTGTTCGCGGGCACATGTGGCAGTACGCGAGCAAAATCTCCAATGGCTTGCGCTGATGGTCAGATGACGCGCATTGATTAGCAGCTACCAATGTGACAAACGCTATCGAAAACGATGCAGTATTGCGAGAGTACTTGCATGCATATTACCAACCCCATGTTGGGAGCGCCTGAATTCAAGTGAGCGTCATGGTGAGCACGGTTCCCATCACAGCGTCATGCTGTTTAGCGCGTTTCAGCGAACTCTACAGCCCACATCGGTGCTAGATGGACCCTGTGCCCCCTAAGCAGGCTTGTGAATCTTCAGATTTTCAGATTTTCACTGAAAATGAAAGTGTTTCATTGAAAGTCTGAAAGAGTTTCATCGTCAGTGAAACTGAGCGGATGCCGCTGGTTCTCAGCCTATCGTTTCAAACGCGGCTTGTTTGTAGGCCTGCACTGTTTGAAATGCAGAAATACTTACTTGCCAAAGGTCAGACATGTAAGCCATTTTAAAAGATGCAAGCCGTCCATGCTGTCCGTGGATCCGCCATCTGCGGCGTTTTCTGGCTTGCGCTTCTTCCGCTGTGGCTGTAGAGCGCTGGCGCCAGCCAAGCCAATCACAGCACAGTCAATCACGCTGCAACACCAGATCTGCGATCTGACCGGGGGTAGCACCCGGCACTTTCAGATTTGCAGTGAATACGTTCAGATTCTCAGATGATAACTTTCATTGAAAAACTGAATGAAAATCTGCAATTTACACAAGCCTGCCCCTAAGCCTCGATCCCTGCCGTGAATGGCCGGGAGACACGCATGGAGGGGTGCTATGTAGGTTAACAACTAGGGTCCTGCGTTGCCACCTTGCTGCAAAATGGCGGCGTACAGATAACCCAACCTAACTGAAAGATGCGCCCTGGTTTGTATGGTTTGTGCAGTGGTGCGAGCTGCAAGCTAGTTGTCACAGCGACTTCATGCTGTAGTGCTATGCATCCATCCCATTTGCTGCCAGCAGCCCATGCCGTTCCGACTTGTCTCCTCCATCTTCAGGCAGTGGAGCCGGGGCCGCTGGTGGCACCTGCACAGCATGAGCAGGCTGTGGCGCTCACTCGATTTCATTTGTTGCATGCAGCACACAGCTGTCAAAAAAAGTACGTTGCCATGATAAGTACGTTGCTGTGACAAGTACTACGGCAAGCCTACGTTTTCATGGTTACAGTCAGACGTTGCCACACCCAGCAGCCATGACAGGCTGTGTGCCAGACAGCAGCCACATGGGTGTCCCAAGGCGGGTTGATGTGCTCATTGGCCAGCCAAGCATCGTCATGTGTATCGCATGATAGCAGTCGCTTGCAGCACAGGTCTATTTGTTGTGATCCTTAACCTCAGCAGCAGTTGACCTGTTCAGCGCCTTGGCTCTCAACCCAGAGCCTTCACTGCAGTGGAACACTAAGTGTGGACCTCTACAAAACGGTGTTTTGTCTACGTGGAGTTCCCATGCTCATGGCATGCACATGACGTATACATGGCATACACATGGTCATGGTCGCCTACCACCTACACTATTGCCTAACCCCTGACCTGACCTGGTCAGCGCCAGACCCAGCCCCTGCCTCAGCATGCGTCTGCGCATCACTTCTGCTGGCTGCAGCCCCAGGCTGCTGTGACAAGAAGCTGTGGAAATTAGCCATGAAAGTGAGCCGTGAAAACCCTAAGTTTCTTGGGAAAGTGACAAACGTCGGCCCAGCTTAGACCAGCCAGTGCGAGGCCTGACGAGGTGCCCAATAGTAGCCCCCCGCATCCTGCCACAGTCCTCATGCAGCCAGGCAGCCACACAGCCAGCAGCCTTGGAGCCTGGGTCCAACACTCCCCAGCAGCCAAGCGTAGCAAGCGCATCAAGGCTGAGCCGGCAGCTGAGACCGGACAACCCACCAAGGGCACAGGCAAAGGAAAGGGCAAGGCTGCCAAAGCCAAACCAGCCCCACAGCCAGGTAGGTAGACAGGTACTGCAACGCAGCGCTTGGCATGCAGCGAAGTTGGGAGAGCAGCTGGCGCCCGTTAGAACTGTGCTGACCGGACCTGCCTAGGCCAAGGGCCTGCGCCAAGGGCCTGAGCCAAGGGCCTGGGCCAAGGGCCTGAGCCAAGGGCCAACAGCCAGAGCCTGAGTCAAGGCCCAAGGGCCTGGCAAGGAGTATCCAGGCCTTGGCTACAAGCGGCTGCGAGACCGACCACTTGAGGCCCAGCAACAGCAGCAGGAGGCACCATAGTGCTGCCTTGCTTTGAGCTGTCATCACCTTAGGCCTGGTCAACAAAAGGCAGATCTGAGGTGAAGGGCCTGGGGCGAGCATGTTGTTGACGGCAGGGCACTGTTGTATGTGACTTCCCTTGGCTTCATCTGTGTGCTTCATCTGAGGCAGCACTCAGCCTAGGTGTGTGTACCCCAACCAGCCAGGTCAACAGGCCCTATCCAGCCACCCGGCTGCTCACCTGATGATACAGGACCACCAGGCCCAGCAGGGCCAGCAGCACCATGGCCACGGCAGGGAGCCTGACGATGCCGGAGTACAGCTGGTCCCCTTTTAAGCCCTTGCCCGTTTGCAGGAAGCTGGTCTTCTCTTGCAAGCCGGTCTGTGAGCAGCAGGCATGGATCATGCAGGCAGGTTACGCCCACACGATCAGAACTCTGATAGTAGCCCCTCTCCATGCATAGCACCTCCATCCTCAAAGCATGTAGCTAGCACCACTGGATCGGCAGGAGCGTTAGCAGAAGCATAGACAAAGGTTGGACGATGAAGGGACTACCCTGATGTGAAGTGCATGTGCATGTTGCATGGCGGGGCGCATGGGGATGTGCACAGGGAGCCTGGACCTCGCGTGGGCAGCTTAGCTGCTTGCTGCAGAAGTAGTTGTTAAGGTCATGCATGGAGAGGCACATGCATGCATGGCTGGGCACACGCCACACCCTGGCCCTTGGTCCAAAGCTGCCCCTTACGCCCTGCCCCTATGGCCCTGCCCCTATGGCCCTGCTCCTGAGCCTGCCACGCACCGCTATGGCGGCCAGTCCCATGACCCACACAGCCTTCCCGCTGAACTTGTGCAGGGGGCCCAAAGCCAGGCGGAAGGCCAGGCTGGCCCCTGGGTACAGGTAGGCAGAAGCAGCCACCACAAACTGCAGCCAGCCAGCAGCTCAACTCCACGCTGACGCTACACTTAGTGTTCCACTGCAATGAAGGCTCTAGGTTGAGGGCCAAGGTGCTGTAACAGCTCGCAGAGTGCCCCACCATCACTCCCGCCTATCACTCAGTCATGGCTTTGGTGCCAAGAGCGGGTCACTGGTGGCAGCCCTGGCAGCTCTCTGACCAAGCGGTGAAGATGAGCTGTGAAAATGAACCGTGAAATGGAGACGTGAGTATGAGCAGTGAAAAACATTAGTCACAACCGTCTCAAAGCACAGCACCTGATGCCACAATGACCCAGAAGAAGCGGAGGCATACCTGCACCGCCAGGAGCGCCATGGTAGTCAGTCCTAAGAAGGAGTGAGGGGAGTACCAGTTGGGGATGGGGACCGGCAGCTTCAGGCTGTGGCTCTTGTAGGCGGCCAGGAGGCCCAGGGCTATGCAGAGCAGGGCCAGGGAGTGCAGCACCCAGTGCACTGTCTTGCGCCCCTGCCTGCGGCACAGCAGTCGACACGGGTGCAAGGGGAGCAAGCTCATGACACGCAGCAGCTACACCTGGCTGGAGCTGGGACCCACTATGGCTGTCACTATGGCTGTCAGCAGCAGCATGACCCCAGCGTCAACACAAGAATGCAACCACGTTAGCAACAGCAGCATGAACATGATGAGTGCTACCAAAAGATCATAAAACACAAAGAGGGTGAAGCATGGCTGCTGTCTGCTTTCCTGCAAGAGAGCACTCGGACAAGGGCATTGGTGGCTTGGCTTGCAGCCATCAGGGCTGTCACGACACACAGCTGTTGATCACAACTAGGACCCCAGTGGGCATTGGGATGGACTGTGGCATTGGGATGGCGTGTATAGCTCGTTCTTTCCATTACAAGAAAATCACAATTCGCTGTAACCCTGCGGTGGTCTGCATTTTTGACATGTGGACATGGTGGTTTTGCAATGGAGGGGAGATTACCCGCTGGCCAATATCTTGCAGGAGATGCCTTGAGTGAGGAGAAGTGTCTAGGCTGCTCTCTCCTGTGCGGTGGGCCACTGTGATGGAAGCCGTGTAGTGCTGTGGGTGCTCTTGGTGAGGCAGTGCGCATGCAGTCCTTGGCTCCCTTGGCCCTGGTGGGCTCACCGAGTCAGCCATGGCAGCAGGGGGGCTTGGTATGACATTAGGGCCTCAGCCATGAACACTCCAAATCCCAGGACCATTAAGAGGGGATGCCAGTTGAACAGTGCTCCTGCGAACATGCGATCCAAAGGCAAGTCAAAGGCAACATGCTACGTTTAGCCTCAGGCAAGACATGGAGGTCAAAACATCCAGCTAGAAATGGCTGGGGAGGGACAAGGGTGGAGGAGGGAAGAAGAGGAGGAGGAGGCGGAGGAGGAGGAGGAGAAGGAGGAGGACGACGAGGAGGGAAAGCAATTATGATGATGGCATGTTGAAGTACGAAGAGGGAGAGGGCAAAGGCACAAGGGAAGGAAAGTGTCACATGATATTGTAATTGGCTCACCATGAGGCTAACATCCTATCCCTGGCTGCACACCTTGTGTTGCTGAACAACATAGGTTACAGCAGCTTTGACAGTGTGCCGTATGCGAACAAATGCCATGTCATGCTGAAGATAGTAACGGTGCCCATTGGGGTGCCCTTTGGAGGTGCGAGAGTTTTCCTGGGCTGCCATGGCTGCACACTTTTTGGTGCCCTTTAGAGGTGCCCTTTGGAGGTGCGAGAGTGATGTGGCGGAGCAACACGCTGGTATTACTAGGTATGAGCTGGTGTGAGCCGGTATGAGCGTAGTGGCGCAATGCCTCCGAACAAGCCAGCCAGCCAGGAGAGCAGTTGGCGCCCACTGGAGCTGTGCTGGTGGCCAGAGCAGGGGAATCTGCCAGCCAAGGGCAAGGAGTACCCAGGCTTGGGATACAAACGGGTGCGAGACAAGCCACCCAAGACCCAGCCCGCTGCGGCGCAGTAGTGTGTGCCCCCCAATCAAGCTGTCATCAGCTTACATTTAGTGCATGTTTGTCATGCCAACTCTACATCATAGCCCTCCGGGGTCAGGCAATAGTGTAGGTGGTAGGCGACCATGACCATGTGTATGCCATGTATATGCCATGTGCATGCCATGTGTATGGGAACTCCACACAGACACAACACCGTTGTGTAGAGGTCCACACTTAGTGTTCCACTGCAATGAAGGCTCTAGGTTGAGAGCCAAGGTGCTGAAGATAGCAATGCCCCGTGTGGGAAGGTGTGGGAAGGTGTTGTGGGACCTACACTGCACCTTTGTGTTCCTGTGGTGAAGAGGACCCCACCTGTGTCATTTGCGTCAGGCCCTGTGGACACTGGCATGATGGCCACACCGCCCAAGTGCACCTGCACAAGGTACAAACAATGTGGAGGTGACCCACCCAGTGCAGCCTCCATTGCCCCTGCTGAGACAATGAGTCACCAGTGTGTGGCTAGCTCAAGAGAGAGGGGAGGGCAGGAGTTGGGAAAGCAACGAGAGGAAGTAAGGCCAGGAAGTAGTGGTGGTGCGTAAGGCATGTGCTGTACCACGGTGATCGTCCCGGCTGCTTATCTGATGCTACAGGACCACCGGGCTCAGCAGTGCCAGCACCATGACATTCCAGGCATATTGCCGGCACGGTGCAACTTACAAACACACAGCTGCGCTACAGGGGTGGCATCCACCCACCCAAGCAGTTCATACTGCCATTGTGTCACCCATGGATTCTCTTGCCCAGACGGGCGGGCGGTAATGGTGGGCGGGCGGTAATGGTGGTGCACCTAATGTGCCAGTCATGTGCACTAGAAAGCTAGTCATGTTCTGCAGCCCTGTGGTAAAAGGATCGAGCACCGTGCCATGCTGGATATAAATGGTGCAACTAAATGCACGCACCACAGCTTGGAGGGGCTGGCACCCAGCTCATTCCACCATTGTGTTGCCCACAGATGCATTTGCCTTTCTCGTCCCCAGGCAGGGAACCAACGTGCACCCACCCTTATCCAATGTCCCACAGTGACCACCAGCAGTAGCATCAGCAGACGCGCCAGATAAGCAAAGGCCTTTGGAGCAGGAGGTCCAATAGCCCATTTTTCGGGCGCGACGCCATGGTGGGCCCCTGCCATAGTGATGTTGTTGCAAGTGGCGTACACAATAAGGTAACGAACGCAAGGCTGTCCGAGTCTCACGCTTCACGTACACTTTTCTAGACCGTCACACGCTGTTCCAGCCTTACCCGTGCGCGCCATAATGGAGCTTTTCGTTGCAGTCATCGCAATTGTCCTGCTTGCTGTTTGCTGTTTAATTGCCACAGCGGGCGGGCGAAAGCGGCAGTCTGAAGCCCCTGCAACAGTCCCTAAGCAGAGCAAAGGTGTTAGGGAGTTCAAGGTGTACACACGAGAAGAGGTCTCGCAACACAACAAGCGCGACGACGCCTGGATCATTGTGAAGGACAAGAGGAGTGGTGACATGAAGGTGTATGATGTGACGGAGTACGTTGACGAGCACCCTGGGGGCGAGTCCATACTGGACCATGTTGGTGGGGAGGCCACTGACGGGTTCCTGGGTCCTCAACACCCTGCAACAGTCTTCGTCATGGTGGAGGAGTACTTGATAGGCAAACTGGCACAGGATGAAGCGATGCAGTGACGATGCAGGCCCCACCGACAATGAAGGTGACTGAAGCATGTGTTAACAACAGGGTGGCTGCAGGACAATGACGAAGGGAAGGGAGGTAGCAGGAGTGAGGCACAGCTAGAGGCATTGCAGGAGTGCAGGGAGAGGCCAGCAGACAGTGGCGGCGTGCTAGCCATGCAGTTCAACAGCCGACTTTGACCTGCAGCAACATGAGACCTCAAGCTCATCAGCTGACGAGCAGGGCTTCTTGCAAATCGCTTGGCTGGGCACATTGCCATCGCGCACACCTCATTGTGCCACTTGCTGCATGCAGCCACATGCTACATCAGGCTCCAGGCCCATGCAATGTCAAACACCTCTGCCTCAGCTCAGCTTCCTGACCTATGGAGGACTGATCACCAGTCTGAGCCAAACTGGGTGCTTGTCTTTGGTTTTGGCATCAGCTTATCAGTACCTTGGCCCTTAACCTAGAGCCTTCATTGCAGTGGAACACTAAGTGTGGACCTGTACAAAACGGTGTTTTGTCTGTGTGGAGTTCCCATGCACATCACTCCGCCACATCACTCTCGCACTTCCAAAGGGCACCAGCTCCAGCTCATCAGCACCATTTCCCCTTGCTAAAGGTTTCCCTTGTGTCTACCCCCTCTTGTCGTCATCATTATCATCACCTGGCGTTCGCCCTCTTGGCGCTGTCGTAACACACATGGATAATCAACATATCCCAACATGTTTGACACCCCTCTTGTCTTATCCCCTGCTGTGCCGGGTAGTCCGAACAAGGTCTTCCTACATGCTGATGTTGACGGTGATGGTTGCCTTTGTGCTCCTTTAGGAAGACTATTTGTGCACAAGGATGTGCCCTAATGCATGGAGGGGTGGGGAGATGTGAGGCTGTGTAGTGCAGTTCAGGGTGGTAGGGCTGTGTCAATACTCTGCACATTGAACTTACTCACCGTTTACTTTGGATAGATAGCTCTGTGTTTAGGACCATGTCGTCTGTGTAGCTATGGGGCTTGCCAGATGTAGAACATGTATTAATTGTAGATCTGCTGCCTGCCTGATGAAGCCCTGTGTATGTACGTTGCGCTCCTCGCCGCAAGCTGTGTCTCCATATCATCATGTTTAGCTCATACCTCCGTAGTAGCACTGGATGCCGGTGGACGCTCGTGCTTGTACGCTGGAGAGGCTGCCTGAGGGCCGCCCACCTCCGCGCCTCAGCCGCAGAATTGACGGGATCGCCTCTACCGTTCCCAACATGGGGTTGGTATTCTTCATGCAATTACTCTGTCAGTACTGCACCGTTTTCAATAGCGTTTGTCACATTGGCAGCTGTGAATTACTGCGCGTCTCGTGGCAAGTGGCGCGTTAACTCTTGCGAGTGAGGCCATGCCGGCGCAAGCGATCGCGGACACACCTCTACTGCTCACCATCAAGTGCATTAGTGGTATGTAGCGGCATCAGTGGTTGAACTGCGCCTGCTATCGAGCAGGAAGTCCAATCAATGTTCAGCCCGCCAGGCTCGCTCCGCGAGCCTTTCTTTAGTGCAGGCGGTGTCGGAGGACCGTCGTTGGGCAAGTTGACACGCGACATTGCAGCGAGGTGCGAAAATGGCCAACAACACAAAAAAGGGACCCCCTTGCACAAACCGGCTTGTTGTGAGCTGAGCACTGTGACTTTCCAGTGTCAACTTTGTTCACTACTAAACGAAACAGCTATAGAAGAAGGAAGCAAAGCATTTCATCAATGACGCCAATGGGAACAAACTTTGGCGTGACCTAACTTTGCCCGGAACCCTTCCAGCCCCTCCTACCCCCAGCCCCACCCTCCCCACCCCACCCACCCCTTCCCACCCCCTCCCAGCCCCAGCATCTTCTATGACTGCTCAGGAGTCATGGCACCCTTACGCCTGATAGTCTTCACCTGCACAGGCCTGGGGCAGACCACCCTACTCTGGCATTCATTCAAAGCAAAGTTAAGGGCAGAAGGCAATACTATATGTATTCTGTATTCTGTATATGTATTCTGTCCAATGCCTTTTGGCCAGCCAAATAGCCCCTCAGCCATCTGAACTGCGCTTTATAGGGAATGGGCTCACACTTGTTCATTAACTATTAAAGCACCACTCATGATTGACCGAGCTAAGACCATGATGTGCTACACCTGACCCGCACGCAGTAATGTCTGTCTGAGCAACTTTGCAGAGCAGCCACTTCCGAGTCCATGCACGCTCCTGGTGGGTCCATTGGTGGGTCGGACTTACTACTACCAGCAAGATTGACCCTGGCACACACAATGTTTTTGGGGTTGACTCCGGGGTCACCCAGGCCATCAAGGCAGCCATGCACATTCTACCACATGCAGGTGCTTCAAAGGCGGCACCTACCTTGCCCTGCCCCTCCCTGCCTGGTGTCCGCCCCGCCCCGCCCCGCCCCACCCCGCCTCGCCTTGCATGAGGAACAGGGTTAGTGCTGGTCACCCCTCAGAGCTGCAGTGCGTTTGCCACTCTCCCCATAACACATACCGTGGCACAGCACACCCCATGGCTATGATAGCTTCCCATCAGATTCTTTGATGTCCCAACCAATGACCCCTCTGCTCCATATCATGTGTTAAGAGCACACGTCCATTGCTGGCATCACTTCCAGAAGAGCGTCTTGACTCCTGCGGGTTGGTCCGGATCAAAGAAGGGTCTTCCAGCCTTACAACTGACTGTCGAGCGCAGCTCGTTCACCAGACGGCCCCAGTTTGACTGCACACACAAGTCACAAAAGTCACTCACAAGTCCCACACAACTAACATGCAATTTAACTGGGGTGGCTTTCAGGGTGCTATGATGTTTGGTGGCATTAGACGTCTGGTAATGGGTGGCATGGCCTTGCAACACCCCAACATCTAGTCGGTTGGTTGCACTGACATGTCAGCATGCGTTTGCCAGGCCTGACGGCTAGTCGTCTCACCACCATGGAGTAGACAAAGGCGTCTCCACCCATGGTCAGTTCCAAGGATAAGAGTGAGTCGATGAACTCCACATGGGGCCCTATGCGAGCGGCGTGCTCCAGTGGGGAGTAGCCTGCGCCACACCCAGTGGTTTGTCACCCATGCATGAGCAGTTGTTGGTGGTTGACACGCATGCAGGAGCAGTTGCTGGTGGTTGACACGCATGCATGAGCGGTGAGAGCCGACACGAGGCAGACCCTTCAGCATGTTGTCAATCACATGTGGAAGCCTGTGCATGTGCCGGTGGCATGCATGGATGCGGTGCGGTGGAGGCGTAGCCTGGGGACGCTCCAGACGCTGGAGGATTCCTATTGGAAGCCAGTGCCCCTCTAGCCCTCACCCTACCCAAGCAGCGGCAGTTCCAAGCAGAAGTGTAGCACGCACAGATCAGGGCAGCATACATGGCACACCTTAGGCAGAGCAGTTGCATGGAGACTCCCATAAAGCCAAAGAGTGTGTGCCTGGTGTAACTTGATGTACTGCTAAGCAGTGGTCATCACAGCCCCTAAGCTGTGGCTCGACACACCGTGCTGTTCTGCAAGAAATCACGCAGCCTCTGGCACCATGCTGTAATCCAAACGTGTGCAACCAGCTGGAGCCGCTGATGTCACCTGCTGGCTTGCATCAATTGGGTCGCCTTTCAATCGATGTCTCCAAAAACAGGAACACAGACCAGGTGCTGCAGGAGTGGGAGTGGCAGCTTTGCAAGTTGCAGCTGAAGCATAGCGGCGGGCTGAGCGAGCCAAGTAGGCCACAGCAAGATGATCAGCTATCATCAAGCCGGAGCTGCAGCAGCTGGCAGCCGCCACCACAGCTGGCACCTCCATGGATGGTCTACAGGCACACACCTAAGCCCTCAAGGCCACTTGGGACCTGCTGTTGGAGGAGAACCTCAAGCCACGGTGGCACTGGCAGAGGTTAGGGCTGTGCGTTGCCCAGGAGCGTGTCATTCAGCACTTCTGCAAAAAAGTGCAAACTGATCTGATTTGAGCTGAGCTGAGCTGACCTGACCTGTGTGGTCTGCAGGTGGTGAAGGGACCGAAGCGGGTGTCCAGGCAGCACTATGGCCGGGTGAGAGGGATGGCGGTGTCCGGAAGCAGGCTGCTTGAGCCTGGGTGGGTAGGGGTCCAAGGCTGCGCGGGAGGGCTGCCGTAAGGTGGTGGAGCAGCCTAGGGGGCCTAACACCACAGACCCCCAGCGAGACAGGCTGGTGATGGTGGATGAGTCACGCACCACCCGTGTCAGCTCAACTGTGCATGCCCCCAACCCTTGAGAGCTGCACCGGCCACGGGACCAGCCAAGCCCATCAGACTGGGTGCCCCCCACAGGGCAGGTGATTGAGCGACTGCTGCGCCCAGCGCCCTGGCCAGACGCCTCGCATTGGGAAGCGTGCAGCGCCGCCTTGGGATGTGCAGTTGGAAGGGCCTTTAGGCTCTGCCTACCCCAGGCGAGGAGTACCAGCAGGGCGTCAACCTGGTCAAGGATGGGCTGCTCAAGGCCAGGCAAGGGTTCACCGGGCAGCAGGGCACTGGCAGAGCAAGGATGGCTGCGCCCGCAAACACCCACAGGGCCTAGTAGCTAAGCAGGCTGTCAGCCTTACAAGCACCGAGCTGTTGGTTCTGATTGAAAGCCCAGTGGTCATGAAACAGAATGTGCCACCAGGGATGGGTTTTGCAGTAATCAAGGGTGAACCGCTGAAACTTGATGCAGTTGTAGTAGAGGGAGGTGACCCGCAGACAACACCTCGCTCCATGTTGAATAGGGGAGGTATTTCTGGGGTGTGATCGGTGTGATCTGACCTGACCTGAGCCTGGATCTGCATGGGTCTGCAATCCTGACATGTCTGACAATTCTGACAATTCTGACAGAGGGAGCCCTGCTGATGTCAATGAAGGACCTAGGACCTTGGCACCCAGTTTGCAGGAGTTGGCTGATCTGAATGAAGGCTTCACTTTTCGCAGGCAAACAAGTGTGACACCTCGCAATGTTGGCCACTGACACTCACTGACGTTCGCCTTGTACCGGGACACGTTGGCCACCATCACAGGCACCGTTGCCTGGGTCACAAAGTAAGCATGTACGTCAACGTCCTCTGTGGCCAGGAAGATGCGCTGCAGGGGGCTGCCCGCCTCCTTGGCTTGCATCAGTCTGGTGGCTGCGCTCATGAACACCGCTGGGTCCGTGACCATGCCTGGGGTCTCCTTTGCCTTGTCACCCCTCCGCACATACACCGACACCCAGGACTGGGTGGCTAGAGCCTCTCGGTCCGCAGGAGAGAAGCGATGTTCACGCGCCAGTTGCAGCTTGGCCAAGGTAAGGCTGGTGGGCCGCACCATGAATGCGGATGACTGGCACCTGCATGCACACAGCAACACAAGAGGATCGGGTGCCTGGCAGCACCTCTGGCATGGGTGGTGTTTTAGCCAGGGTGTGCAGTTGGTGCCAGCGGGGCGAGCCGTCATTGCCTGGTGCCTGCATGCCAGCCTGTCAGCAGCGCTCAGCACAGCCAGTGGTGTCCAAGGTTTTTTGCCATCCTCATGTTACCATACATGTTGTTAAAATGCTGTGCTTGCCCTGCTGCCAGCTACCGTGTGCCAGCCTTGGCACAGTGGTACCTAGGGCCCCTGCCCTGCCCTGCCCTGCCCTGCCCTGCCCTGCCCTGCCCTGCCCTGCCCTGCCCTGCCCTGCCCTGCCCTGCCCTGCCCTGCCCTGCCCTGCCCTGCCCTGCCCTGCCCAACCCAGCCCTGCCCAACCCAGCCCAGCCCTGCCTACCTCCACCAGTAGTACCACCAGACTCTTGGTATTGGAGACTGCTCAAGCATGGGCTTAAACACGTCAGGGATCCCCAGCTTCTCATCTTGAGGAGAGGGTATTTTCTTATTGTCGCTCGGCAGCCTCACCAACACCGCTGTGCTGCCATTGGCTCTGTGCTGCTCGTGCTGTTGAATGTGGTACTCCGGAGCGTCCACAAGAAGCTTCTGTACACTCTGATATGTACAAGATGAGATTGGCTGGAAATAGCACTCATCAAGGGACCGGGCACCTAAGACCAGGCATCAGGCACCAGCCAGCACTATGGCCAAGCGAGGGTGGTGGCAGTGGTGGCAGTTCTATGCCTATGCCTTCTATGCCTTCTATGCTTCTAGAACTCCAGTCCATCAGTGCTCTAGTCCTTCCTAGTACTCCAGAACCTAGAACCAGTATGCTTCTAGAACTCCAGCACTCCAGAAGCAGGCTGCCTCAACCAGAGCAGGTGGGGGGCCAAGGTGGTGCGGGAGGGCTTCCATTAGGTGGTGGAGTAGCCTAGCGGGCCCTGCCTGACAGCCGGGTGACAGTGGGTGAGTTCCACAACCCCCGTGTCAGCTTGACTGTGCACGGCCCCCACCACTGTCAGCTGCACCTGACACGGGACCAGCCAAGGCCAGAAGACTGGGTGATGCAGCGGCTGTTGTCCCCAGCCTGGAGCCCAAGGCAGGCAAGCCAGTGTGGGGCCCGCTGTGGTGCAATGAGGTGCCGCCTCCACCCCCTTCCCCAGCCCGAGACCCTCCCCCGGCCCGAGACCCTCCCCCGGCCCGCGCCCCTTACCATGCTGAGGCCCCACCTCCCACTGCCTAGCCCCCCCCGGCTGCACTTGCCCCAGTGCCACCACCCCATGCTCCCCATGGTGCAGGTGGCTGGACGGGGACACCATCCCATGCCTCATTTTGCAACACATGGGGGGGGTGGGGGGTGCATCACATTTGCTGATGTTTTTGAATAAGGGATGCACTGAGGTCCTCCTGAGCCACCTCACCACTCACTGACCCTTGCAGTGCGCGCCTCGCATCCACACAGACTCATCAGGTCCCGACACCAAGACTCTGCCCAGGTTCTGGACGTCAGGTGTAGCAAAGTACAACAGGCAAGTTTGTCAGTCACTGTACGGGTAGGGCAGCAGGGTGGATGAGAGACTAAAGTTATGTTTCAGGTGGAGGGGTGAGTGCAAGTTGTGCTGCTTACCATGGCCAGCCCCATTGAAATACCGATGCTGTGCAAATGGGAGCCGATGCCATGCCATAAACGCTCTGGGGAGTACACGGCGAGTTTGCGAGTGCGGCAGTCATATGGGTGCTGATGCTCCCAGATTTGGCGCTGGGCGAACAGCGTGCCCCATAGCGCTTGGGCATCTGGTGGCTGAGCTTGTTTGAAAGTCCATGCGCCGGGTCCGAAAGCGCCGCAAGCTGTCATCTCTTGCGCGAGGGTGGCATTCGAGATGGGTTTACTGTACAAGTGGTGCTGCGGCTGAGCATATCCAAGGGGCGAAAGCAGCAGTAAAATCAGGACAGCTGCCATCAAGAGAAGTAAGAAGTACAGGGCTATGGCAATACATGTAAGCTCTCTTCAGCCGACGCGGACACATAGTTCACACGGTTAGAAATCGAAGAAATAATCGGAATTTGTACATCAGCAAAGTCCGAACCGCCAGCGTCGGGGCCCCAACCGCCAGCTCCGCCAGGCCGCAGCCGCACCCAGCCGCAGCAAGACTCCCCCAGCACGTTGCGGGGCAGCCAAAGAGCTGGCTCCCCTGCGCCCGCCCCCACCCCAACGCTGAACACTGCTCGCAATGCAGCCAGGTTACCCACGCCAAGAGCAGGGCGCAGGCCACACCGTAAAGTTCAGCGTGGGCGGTGCTGCCCCGCTGCCAGCCCAGCCCGCCCAGCCTATGCGAAGGCGAAATCGCCCTGGTCAGCCTGCTCCCCAGCGTGCGTCTCAACGTGCAACCCACGACAAGCCGGAGCTCTAGGACCGCCACATCCCAGCCCTGCCCCACCCCCTCCCAGCCTTGCGTTGCCCCTGCCCTCCCTGCCCAGCCCTGCCCCACCCCCTCCCAGCCCTGCCCCACCCCCTCCCAGCCTTGCGTTGCCCCTGCCCTCCCTGCCCAGCCCTGCCCCACCCCCTCCCAGCCATGCCCCACCCCCTCCCAGCCTTGAGTTGCCGCTCCCCTCCCTGCCCAGCCCTGCCCCACCCCCTCCCAGCCCTGCGTTGCCCTGCCCTTCCCCTGCCCTGCCCTGCCTGTAGGTGTGTGACAGTGCAGGTTGCAGGTGTGCTGCAATGCATGAGCAGCAGCAGCAGTTGGCAGCAGTGCATGTGCTGGAGTGCATGAGCAGCAGCAGCAGCAGCAGGCTGTAGCGCATGAAAAGCAGTGCAAGGACAGCAGCAGCAGTGTATGGGCAGCAGCAGCAGGCTGTAGGTGTGTGGCAGTGCAGGTTGCAGGTGTGTTGCAGTGCATGAGCAGCAGCAGAGGGCTGCAGTGCAGGTGTGCTGCAGTGCATGAACAGCTGCAGCAGCAGGCTGTAATGCATGAGAAGCAGTGCAAGGACAGCAGCAGCAGTGTATCGGCAGCAGCAGCAGGCTGTCGGTATGTGGCAGTGCAGGCTGCAGGTAGCAGCAAGCTGCAGGTGTGCTGCAATGCATGAGCAGCAGCAGCAGGCTGCAGTGCATGTGCTGCGGTGCAAGAGCAGCAGCAGCAGGTTGTAGGTGGGTTGCGGTGCATGAGCAGCAGCAAGAGCAGCAGGCTGTAGTGCATGAGCAGTGCATGGACAGCAGCAGCAGGCTGTAGGTATGTGGCAGTGCATACTTGTATTAGCAATCAGCAGCAACTTTGAACCCATCTAAGAAGAATGCTGCATGGTACAAAAGCTTTTACAAAGGTTGTCCTGAGCTTCCGTTCAATTCCATGCCACACAACGTGATTTGTAAGCTGTGAATGGTCAAGATGTAATGAAGAAAACGGTGGTAGTCATTAGCCGTGTATCCTCGTCATATATGATACCTACGCCCCTTGTATGGACAACACCACCACACGGCGATGCGCTATTTCTGCAAACGTGGTAGCCACCTGCTACATACCCCCTTTGCATGTATGCATCACGGTCATGCTTAGCAAGTGCAGGCTTGGCAGTGATCCGCACAAAATCCAACCATATGCCACCATGCGGTATTACATCGACGCTGCAATTGGCACGGTCAAGGACGCTAGGTCTATTGTAGACCTTGATATTCGAGTTGCAATTGCCCATCACCGGGGAAATTGTCTTACACAACCAATGTGGTGTCCATATGCGGCTACACAAGCAATGGCATGGTTGAACAACCGCAAAAAGCATGCCTTTCTTTGCATGGAGCTACCAAGACCACCGCAGACCATGCCAAATATATGCCTTATAATCTTCCCTGTCGCAGCAGTGTTGGGTTGCCACTCCAGCTTTGTGCATGCAACCAGACACACACCGCACATGTTGCTGTCCTTGCATTGCTGGTCATGCATTACAGCCTGTTGCTGCTGCCGCTGCTCATGCACTGCAGCACATGCACTTTAGCATGGTGCTGCTGCTGCTGCTCATGCACTGAAGCACACCTGCAGCCTGCTGCTACCTGCAGCCTGCACTGCCACATACCGACAGCCTGCTGCTGCTGCTCATACACTCCTGCTGTCCTTGCACTGCTTCTCATGCATTACAGCCTGCTGCTGCTGCTGCTGCTGCTCATGCACTCCAGCACATGCACTGCTGCCAACTGCTGCTGCTGCTCATGCATTGCAGCACACCTGCAGCCTGCACTGCCACACACCTACAGGCGGGGCGGGGCGGGGCGGGGCGGGGCGGGGCGGGGCGGGTACGCGCTCGGACCTCGGCCTCGCGTCATTGGACGGGCTTAACACTCCATGTTTCCCATTTATCTACTACGTCCCCGTGAAAATATGGTAATGCTTGCGTTATTTTTTTGTTCATAAAAACTAACATCTGGGGCCACGATCTAACCACGATGGCAAACGAGAGCCATCCACCGCCATTGGTGCGCGAATGGGGCAGCAACTGGCACGTGGGTGGCCGAGGGCCGTGGGATGCCACACCATTCATGAGGCTGACACGTGGTTGGCTTATGTGCATGGTGTGCTGACGTGGCAGGTCACTTGTGCGCGAATAGCCTGCCATGGGCGGGCTTGAGTTTTGAACAGGCAGTCCCACTTACATGTACACCTGGGGGTTTAGCTTGTAACGACCCATCCCCTTTTCCCTCCCAACAAAGTACACTTAATACTACTGCTGCTACAAAGACAAGGCTGCCTCACAAATTTGCTTAGGCAGTCATCATGCTCATGTGACATCTTTCATCATGCGACAGGCCCATGCACAATGCCATGCAGGACAATGACAACATGCCATGCTACTCTATCAACTGTGCACGGTTCGCTCAAGGATTGACTTTTGAATTCCCATTACCGCTGTAATCTCATTTACAACGCACCCTGCGGCAGCTGCCTGACCCATAGCCTGTGACACAGATCATGTTTGTGTGCACAAGGACCCGTTCAACAACCCGACGCAGCTGATCACGCAAGACGCCTCCGGCGGGCTATGTGCCTGCAGCTTTGCATTAAGAGCTTCATTGACATCATCAGGGCTCTCTGTACTGTATTCCTAAGCATCACAGATGATAGGGCAGAAGAAATTATGATGGGGGTGATGGAGCGAGTGACAAGGGGAGTGATAGAGTGATGAATGAGGTGCAAGCACGGTTTGCTGCAAGCCAGTGCTTCTTGCACTTGTTGCATGTTTGAAAGGGATGTATACAGATATGCATCAGAAGCATGCTGCACACCATGCACATGCCATGCATCAGGCTCAGTGCCCCAATAGGGGCAAGAGAGAGAGCAGGGACATCACATACCAAGGGCTGCTATGCATCCCTCCCACACCTGCCAGCTGCATGGCACCCAGACGCGAGCGCCCCTGCCTCCCATGTTGCTGCGCTACCTGCTCCTGCTGCTCCTCTTGTACTTCCCTTAGCCCACTATGCTGCTCCTGTGCAGCTGTCCCGCTGCTGCTGACCCACCCCCTGCTCCACTCCTCCCACTGCTCCTCACTCTTCAAGCTGATGCTGTGGCTGAAACCCAAGGCAGCAAAGCCCACCTGGGGCTCACCCTCCAGGGGTGCCTCGCCGTCCCTCACGCTGCTGCGCAGGCCCGCAGCCAGCGCATGGGTTGCACCGCATGGTGCGCCGTTGGCTCCAGCCCCACCCACCCCCTTGCTGTTCTGGCGGCCCAGGGCAGGCCGCCAGGGGAGGGATTGGTAGTCTATGGCCTTGCTGCCGCTGACAGACCAGCGCAGCGACAGGAGCCCTAGGCTCTCCGCCGTGGTGCCGCTTACGCTGGGGGTCCGGGGCGGGGCAGTGGCCCCTGGGCGGGGAGGGTGGCAGAGGGTGTCCTGCTGTGTGCTAGGGCTCAGTTGGGGTGACGGCAGCGCTAGCCCGGGACTGCTTACATGGCTGAGGGGGACGCTGAGGGGGACCTTGGCTGCACGAGGGGCGCTGGGCAGGGGTGGCAGGCCCTTGACAGGCGAGGGGGCTGTTGGGCTGGGCCTGGGCCGTGTGGCAGGGCCTGACAGCTGGCCTATGCAAGGGATGGGCCCCCTGCTGCTCAGTTGCGAGGAGCTGGGCTGCAAGGTGGAGTAGGCGGCAGTCAAACCTGAGGCAGAGTGGCAGAGGGCCCTGGGGCCGGGCAGCAGGGGAGAGGCGGCCAGCAGGCTGTGTTCCCTGGGGTTGGGGCCGTCAGGCAGAGGCTGTGACAGCTGCTGAGTGAGGGGAGGCTGGACAGTCTGAGGTCTGGAGTTCAACAGGAAGGCCACCTGGGCCACCGCTAGACCCACACCGGTATGGGCAGATACGTGGCGTTGGGTAAACCCTATGGTGCTGTGTCGGTGGGTGATGGGTGGGCGGGCACGGGGGAGGGGTGGGTGCCTGAGCAGAGGGGCCGAAGTGGGAGGGGCTGAGCCAGCAATTGCTCCATGCGCAGGCTCAAGATCAGGTTCAGCAGCTGCCCCTGCCTCAGCCACATGCTCAGGTGCCACCGTGGGTTGCACTGCTACCGCAACTGCCTCCTCAGACTTGGCTGTTGTGCCAGGCACCTCAGGGGGCTGGGACCCAGCCGCAGCCTCAGGCTCCAGTGTTGGCCTGGGCTCCACTACAGGCTCTGGCTCAGTTGCAAGCCCGGGCAGGTTAGGTACGTCGACAGCTGCCCCAGGCTCAGTAGCAGGCCCCACAGCTGCTGCCAGCACACTGCCCATGCCACCTGGCCTGCCTTCTGGTGCTGCCTCGATTGCCACCATGGCCACCTCTGCTAGGTGCAAGGTGCTGTGCTGTAGTGCTGAAGCCAGTGCAGCACCTCTACTGCAGGCACCAGAGGTCCCAAGCTCCATACTGCCACAGCTGCGGTGCCGCTCTTGCCACTGGTGCTGCTGTCCCTGCTGCTCCACATGCTGCTGTGGCTGCTGCTGCTGTTGCTGCTGCTCTGCATATACGATGAAATGAGGCAGGAGGACAGGAGGGCGCAGCACGATGTCCTGGCCAGCCACCACCGCCAGGGGTGGTGGGCTGGAGGGAGGACCATGGTGGGGCGTGGGACTGCCCGCATGGTGGGGCCTGGGACTGCCAGGGGTCTGTGCATGAGGGGGATGGCTGTGGCTAGGACCACAAGGGAGGTGGCTGGGCGAGGTGCCCACCTGCCCGCTGTGCTGCGTGGGTTTCTGAGGGGCAACACCACCATGTGACCTGGCCATCTCCCTTGTGCCAGCAGCCGCAGCAGCAGGAGCCGCCGCCGCAGCAGCAGCAGCAGCGGGAGCGGGAGCGTGTGGGGAGGCTGCGCGGCTGTGAGAGTGGGAGTCAAGGGAGTGGCGGCTGGGGCTGCCACCTGGCAGGCTGTTCTTTGAGAACCGAGGGGTTCTGTCCCATGAGCCGCGGCAGACAAGCACTTGCTTGGGTGAGCCACCGCCTGACCGGCTGCTCTTTGCTGACCCAAAGGAGTCGCCTGACATGGCCGAGGTGTGGTCCAGGCTTGCCCCACCTACGCTGAGATGCAGGCCAAACACCTGGGATGCCCTTCGGCTCCTCCCTGCCGAGCTCCATTGAGGCAAGAAGGGAGCGTCTAGGGAAGCTCGACCGCCTGCCAGCGGCTGTTGTCCCTGCGCTGCCCCTGCCCCTGCTTGTACTCTTGCCCGGGTTGGCGCCAGGGTTGGGCTGTGAAAGCCGTTCTGAGGGAGGCCAGAGGATCTCGTTGAGACAGGACTGTCAGGTTTGGGGCCAGAGTCTGCTGCACTGCCATCACAGCCACTGCCCGGCAGGGGACTATGGGCCATGCGTCTGGGCACGGGGGAGCTGCTGTGCAGGCGTGAATGGTGGGCCGGCACTCCCCCATGACTGTGGTGCAGGCGACTGGGGCTGCTGGCTGAGGTGCCAGTGGGTGAGCTGAGGGAGAGGCGGGACGGCCTGGAGGCTGCTGGCTGCTTGTCCAGGCTGGCAAGGGGTGCTGGCAGACCTGCGGGGTCCTGGTGGTGACCTCTGCACCTGACAGCTGGGTCTGGGCTGAGCTTGTTGACGGGAACTAGGGTGGGCAGCGGCTCCTCGCCGGACTCCGGAACCATCATGACCCCTGAGGCATCGTGGACAATGGGCAAAAGCAGTAAAACCTTCAATAAAGACACCCTGGAACCTCAGCCATTCCAATCACATAGCCAGCTCATGCATGTGTGCACCATCTATTGCATGTTGGAAGCTGGAGGGCCGCTAAAGCATCCTATGGCTAATGGCAAAGCATCCATGCCCACCGCTTCTATTCACTGAGGTCTATTCACTGAGGTAAACGCTTGCGCACCAGGTCGTACGTCGCAGGGTTCAGCTTCTGAAAGCTAGCATTTGCTGCCGGCAGAGGAGTGCCTGCAATGTCACGGATAGAGCGTGCCTCTTGCGATCAGTGTGTACATCCGATGTTCACCATCGAGTTACGTAAAACCCTGTGTGAGCAAGCGCTATGTGAGCCTGAGCTAGTGATGGAAGCACACCCACTAGAGAGGCGGAGCTGGAGAGTACGGCCACGGCACGTCAAAGGATAGCCTCTACAATGATAAAATCGCAGTCCGTGTTTGAGTCAAACTTACAACTCTTGGCTGCAGAATCCAGTGGTTGCTCGTGAGGTGCATAGCGGCCTCAGTGCTGCTGCCCTCAGTGCTGCGGCCAATCACTGGAACTCGGCGGCCATTAGCAGGGAACGTGCCACCAGGCCACGTGCCCTTGACTTGGCTTCTCCTACAAGGAGTCTAGTCTTAGCTTCCCTGTCACGTGACAGTATGGCCCTCTTGTCGTAGTCTTCAGAGGGCTGTAGAGTTCAAAATCTGTAACCACGGCCGCCATCCATAGCAGCGTAATACACAGCGCAACACAAAGCGATTGGCGCACGGGGGCCCGCGTCCCTAAAAAACATACACGCACAGGGAAACGCGCTTAGTGTCAGGTCCCACAAGGTCAGGTAAAATGGCTCGATAAAATGTACCGTCACTTTTTGTCGCGTATACTGAACTCCAAGAGGTCAAACCGCGACGCCCCGCTGCGGCGTGGTGCTCCGCAGCTTGGCCTGCGAGGGACGGGCTAAAGTCAACATTGCCCCCCTCCGCGGTATCCTTGCATCAGTGACTCCTTGCACCCTGACGGTAGTGCACATGAATCAACAACGCCGCAACGACGGACGTGGTAGAGCGGTCACTAGTCGGTCGGTCGGCGTGCCGCGATGGGGTGCCGGCATGCAAATCTGCAGTGCTGTTTTTGAGGTCGATTTGCTGCTTGTTGCTGCTACGCATCCGTCTGGTTTCTGCGCCCTAGCTTTGGGGTATGCTCATAGCTCCTACGGGAAGGATCTGCAGTGTGTTACATCTGCCCTGCGCAGGTTGGGAGGCTCATGCAATTACATTTAGTTGAAACCTCATTTCTGGGCAGGCACTACATCAAACGCTGTGCTGACCTCATGTGGAGATGCAAGCGGTCTGCCCCAAGAACTTCATCTACTTTGATTGCGGTATCCTTAAGATTATCACCCATACATACGCCCAGACATACCTAGCATGCTCATGTCTAAAGTACCCCATCATCTCGCGCTCACCAGGCTGCGAAAGTAGATGAGATTGTTCTGGTTCCTCCAAGCTACCACCAGCGTTCATCAGCGGCGCAAATTATGCAGACTGGCGGCCATTGATAGCGACACCACTGCATGAGGACACCACTGCATGGGTGGCAGATGGCGTGGTTACCCAGCAAGGCATGGTGGCAGCAACAGCAGAACGCAAAGCCCTACAAAACCATGGGGCCACTGCCATCCCTGGTACAGCTGCCAGCCCTGGGGGCACAGCTGCCAGCCCTGGTGGTACAGCTGCCATCCCTGGGGGCACAGCTGCCAGCCCTGGGGGCACAGCTGCTAGCCCTGGTGGTACAGCTGCCAGCCCTGGTGGCACAGCTGCCAGCCCTGGTGGCACAGCTGCCAGCCCTGGTGGCACAGCTGCCAGCCCTGGTGGTACAGCTGCCATCCCTGGTACAGCTGCCAGCCCTGGGGGCACAGCTGCCAGCCCCAGTGGTACAGCTGCCATCCCTTGGGGCACAGCTGCCAGCCCTGGGGGCACAGCTGCCAGCCCTGGTGGTACAGCTGCCATCCCTGGTACAGCTGCCAGCCCTGGGGGCACAGCTGCCAGCCCCAGTGGTACAGCTGCCATCCCTTGGGGCACAGCTGCCAGCCCTGGTGGTACAGCTGCCAGCCCTGGTGGCACAGCTGCCAGCCCTGGTGGCACAGCTGCCAGCCCTGGGGGCACAGCTGCCAGCCCTGGTGGCACAGCTGCCAGCCCTGGGGGCACAGCTGCCAGCCCTGGGGGCACAGCTGCCAGCCCTGGTGGGGGCACTCAGGCCCTTGCTACCAACAAGGCAAGGCTAGGAAAGCGGCAACAACAAGCGCAAAGCAAGGCGGAGAGGGTTATGAAGCGCATTAGGTGCTTAGTAAGCATGCCTTCAGATGAGCAACGAGCAGCAGCTGTAGCTGTCAGAGACAGTGTCACAGCCCGGCAACAGCAACAGCAAGTGGACAGCAAGAGGCTAAAGGAGTTGGAAGATACAGCAAGGGGGGTGTACAACAGGTTTGAGCCACCCTTGCCTGCTCTGCGTTCCAAAGGCATGACGGTGGAGGAGCTGAAGCATCTGAGCCAGAAGTTAGGGGTGGGGTCCGTGGGTCAGAACAGGCGGCAACTACTTGAGCGCATCGCTGAGTATTGCAAGCAGTAGTGTCTGTCTATGCAGTCTGTCTATGCAGTCTGTTGCTGCTGGCCGTTTATAGTAGCCTGTGTCAAACACATGTTCACAGCGCATGCCTAGACCCCTGCCAGACCCACTGACCTAGCGTATGTATGTCGTGGTTTGCTTTTGTATGTCGTGGTTTGCTTTTGAAGGCTGCAGAAATGACGCGATGTCCTGGCTGAACCTTGCCACATGTGCTGCTTGAGCTGCAACGGCTTCTTCGTTCTGCTGCTCCGACATACATTTATCTGCCCTATCAAATAAGTCGTCGAGAGACACTTCGGACATGCTGCCTGCAGCTCATAGTATATGCTGTAATGTGGTGGAGGAGGAGGGCTTAGTCATGTTGCGAGCAAGCTGCGACAGCCCGATGCGAGATGCGAGCCACCCCGTTACCGAACATAACCGCCGGCCCTCGCGCTAGCGTTGTTGTAGACCGTACCTACTAGCCCCCGCTGTAGAAGGAACGCCGCATCCATCTACAGTAACCTTGCCACCTGGACACTTGGCAAGGGATGGTGGGCGTCCAGGCCGTGCAGGCCCTTTGATGCAGTAGGCATATCGGGAAGGCTCGCTGATCACGGCTGTGTAAGCGCGGCATCAAATGGCTCACGGTACATTTTGCCAAAGAGACCTTGTGGGACCTGACTTAGTGCGACGGATGCACGGGCAGTTATACCATTTTTTCAAGCACCAGCGCCTCGGCCTACTAGTGCAATGAGAAGTGCTCTACTGTGTCTGACATCTATCAAGCCTAGTTCAGATGACGACTCGACGCCGCATCATTGTCAGCCGATGCATGCCTGTGTCCTGAAACTTGCTGCAAGACATCTGGCCAAGGGGACATTGGCCCTGTTCGCACTCGATTTGTTTTTCGTTTTTCGTTTTTCTCGCCTAACCGACGCACTTTATCGCGTTTAGGGCCACTGGCCGCGTCCCTGCTCGTTGTGACCCTGCACGATTAGATTACGCATTCACTGCAGTCAGGGGCGCTGCTCAGCAGCCCCAAAGGAGACGGCGAGGGGCGGTCGGTTTCGTCGGTTCTTGCACGTTAACGAAAGCACCCGCCCGTCATTCTAAATCATTCTAGCCTCCTTTCCGCCGCGTTTGAACCGAGGTTAGAATGATGTAGAATGACGGGCCGTTGGGTCAGGTGAAGGAATCTTTTAAGCAGGGAAGTCCGCTGCGACAAATGCAGCAGCCCAACCTGCCACAGTTGCAGGCCCAGCTGCGTCTCCTCTTACAGGCGCGAGCTCAGACGCAAACGTCGCCGATGCTGGCACGGCAGGGCCAGCCTATGCAAGCCTTTCAGCCCCAGGCGCAGCAAGCCGTGCCAACGCAGACATGAGGTCTTCGTGTTCGCGACGTCGTCGGTCATCATCAGCAATTTCATCTTCGCGCAGACGCTCCCAATCCTCATCCTCATCCTCTAGCTGTTGGGCTACTGCGTCCCAATTCAGGTTGCTCCTTAAACTAGTAGCCGCCCATCAGCGATGCCAGCGCAAAAAAAAAAGGCAGTTAGCCAGTCAACCGTCAACGACATCGAATATCGAAAAACGAATCGAGTGCGAACAGGGCCATTACCAAAAATGTATTGTAAAAGAGTTATGTTTGCGTGTAAGGAACCAGTGGGGGTTATCCCCATGCATATATAAAGGTGAGTCCTGGGCTTATCTGGAAAGACTGCGTCCCATTACATTGCCTTGCCGTTTGGGCAAGAATGTAGTGACCGCTCGTGGCACCATCATCATTACCGACACCAGCAGGACCAACAGCATTACATGCCATTCTCCATCATATCAACAAACACCGCCGCCAGCATAGCTGCACCACAATGGCAGCTTTCACGCAGCTGCATGCACACGCATGGATAAATTAGGTTCAATGGGTGGTGTAGAGTACGAAGTCCACCTACAGCAGCGTGGCAGCGGTCAGCGCAGTGTGTGCAGTGCAGCCTGCAGCCAAGCCGGGGTCAGCTCACATGTTGCTGTGTTTATGCATGCATCTAGCATTGCAAAACATCCCAAACCACTAGATAAGAAGGGCGGCCCCGCAGCCACAACAAAGATTCAAAGCGACACGCTGTGGTGACGCTGTCGACCATGCGGCTGTCGACCATGCGACTGTCAACCATGCAAGCTAGGCTTGCATTAGGAGGTGCCGCTGTTGACCATGCGAGTGACGCTTTTAAGTTTGGCTTTTGACAGTAAGCCTTGGGTGGAACGCATCCCAGGCACCAAGCTATGGAGGCCACCCCCTCATGCTGTGTGGGCTCCACCGTGGCTGAGGCACACAGGACGAATACCAGCTACCCCACCACCACCACCAGCTCCACCCCTTAGAAGCACAACCACCACCACCAGGCCCAGGGTCGCATGGCCAAGGGTCGCATGGCCCAGTGCCACAGCCTGGCGCCAGGCCTCCCTTCCCTTCACCTCCTAAATACCCACTGCTTGCCCACTACTAGCAGGCTGGTGGCAGCAATGCAGCCGGTCACTGCCATCCCTGCTGGCTGTCACTGCACAAACTCCAGGCTCTTGCGCCGGTAGCACACGCTGCCATTGCTGAGCACGCTGGCAGGTGTTCCGGGAGGGGGTTTGGGCGCATATGTGTCTTTGTGAGTGTTCCATAGGGCCTGAAAGCAGGGCAGGCAAGGCAGGGTTCTATGTGCAGGCAGGGCAGGCAGAGCAGGCAGGGCAGGCAGGGCAGGCAGGGCAGGCAGGGCAGGCAGGGCAGGCAGGGCAGGCAGGGCAGGCAGGGCAGGCAGGGCAGGCAGGGCAGGCAGGGCAGGCAGGGCAGGCAGGGCAGCAGGGCCAACCCCTCTGCCCTCACTCCTACTAGCTCCTTGAATCCCTGACATGGGGCCGAGGAGGGGGAACCTCCCCCCACCCACCCTCCCTCCCAGCATTCCCAACACCATGGACCACGACCTCGCTCTCTCCCTCAGCCCCTTCCTCTCCCGGCATCTTTCCAACCAGCAAGGCCCAAGGCCCCCCCAGCAGGCCCACCACACCCCAGGCTTGCCACTGGCTCAGCCAAAATGACCCTCCCACCTTGCCATACCTTATCAGTGCCTCATGCTGCCCCTGTCCCCAGCCCCGCTACCTTCATCACCTAGGCCCTCCCACCTGACGCCGACTGCCCACCTGGCACCACGGGCCTGGCACCCTACCTCCACTGCCTCATGCCGCCCCATAACCCTTCATCACCTTCAGCACCACAGGCCTGACACCTTACCTTCAGGGCCTGGCAGTACTCAGCGTGCAGTGCGTCCACTGCTGCTGTGAACTCGGGGCTGTCACGGCTGCCTTGCCAGCGCTTAACCTGTGGGCACCCACAGGCTCATCATGATCACTTTTGCCAGTGGCATGCAAGCATGATGTGGTGACATGGAGTGGGGGCTCCATGGCAGGGGCAACGTCAGCGAAGAGGGGCGCTGCAGTGCAGGGTTGGCAATCTTGCCAGAAGGCTGAACACACCTGTGGCCCTGACACCAGCCAGGGAGGCTGCTGGGATTCTGCCTTGCCGGCAATTGCATGTGCCTGGTCAGAGGTGTGAAGAAGGGTGTGGGCAGGTAGGGTGGGGGTCAAAACTATACTTCCCCTGCTGCCGCCACTCCTGCTACGGCTGCCGCCGCTGCTACTGCCACTGCTGCTGGTGGTGGTGCTGCTGCCGCTGCTGCTGCCTCTGCTGGCGTGGCTGCTGGCGGTGGTGGTGCTGCTGTCGCTACTCCTGGTGGTGCTGCTGTCGCTACTCCTGGTGGTGCTGCTGCTGCTCCCCCCCGCCTGACTCACTGGGAGGGGGGCGCCCACCACTGTGTGTACCGGCAGGGCCCGGGGCAGGGGGGCAAAGGCCTTGGCATTAGGCCAGAACCCTTCGCCATGAATGAGGGGGATGGCAAAGCCGGTGAGGCGGCGGATGAGCCTGCAGCCACTCCCACAACAGGGGGTGTCAGTAGGGGGTGTCGGTGGGGTAAGCCCTCCCTCTCCCTCTCCCTCTCCCTCTCCCTCTCCCTCTCCCTCTCCCTCTCCCTCTCCCTCTCCCTCTCCCTCTCCCTCTCCCTCTCCCTCTCCCTCTCCCTCTCCCTCTCCCTCTCCCTCTCCCTCTCCCTCTCCCTCTCCCTCTCCCTCTCCCTCTCCCTCTCCCTCTCCCTCTCCCTCTCCCTCTCCCTCTCCCTCTCCCTCTCCCTCTCCCTCTCCCTCTCCCTCTCCCTCTCCCTCTCCCTCTCCCTCTCCCTCTCCCTCTCCCTCTCCCTCTCCCTCTCCCTCTCCCTCTCCCTCTCCCTCTCCCTCTCCCTCTCCCTCTCCCTCTCCCTCTCCCTCTCCCTCTCCCTCTCCCTCTCCCTCTCCCTCTCCCTCTCCCTCTCCCTCTCCCTCTCCCTCTCCCTCTCCCTCTCCCTCTCCCTCTCCCTCTCCCTCTCCCTCTCCCTCTCCCTCTCCCTCTCCCTCTCCCTCTCCCTCTCCCTCTCCCTCTCCCTCTCCCTCTCCCTCTCCCTCTCCCTCTCCCTCTCCCTCTCCCTCTCCCTCTCCCTTGTCTAGTCGCCTACAGTCCGCTCCACCTACTGTTGGCATGTTGCTATGAAGCTGCCTGGCTTGGGCTCCGCCACGTCAAACAGGCTGGTCTCCCCAAAGGCCACCACTGGCACCAGGCTGGCGCCAGTCTGCAGCGCCACCCTCATGATGCCCTTGCGCTTCATCATGATCTGCAACACACACAGCAGCAGCAGCAGCAGCAGCAGCGGCAGCGGCAGCACCAACACCACAGCAGCTTCTGCCACAGCTGGTTCTGCAGCAGCACCACAATCAGCAATGCTGTCAGCAGCAGCAATTGCAGTAGCGCCGGCAGTGGAGGCGGCAGCAGCAGCAGCAGCACTTACTGCAACAGCAGCGGCTGCTTCAAGGGATCAGCAGTGTATTCAGGACAGTCAGGTGTGGGGCTGTGGGGCTGTGGGGAGTCCAGGCAGCTCAGGTCGCACCAGGTCGCAGGTCCCAGGCTGAGACAGCAGCGCCTCAGCCGCCCCCCCAGGCACCAGGAACACGGCGCTGCCAGCCCGCCTGCAGCCACCCACCAGGGCAGAAAACAGGCAGCTGGGGGGTGATGGGCTGACGCACTGCTGCGGCAAAGGCCACGAAAGCAGGCGGGCGGGCAGGCGGGCGGGCGGGCGGCATCATGGCCCGCGGGCGATGTCAGACCGAGCTAACCACCTGGGCCTACCCAACCGAATCTACCCACCTACTAAGCTAATTACCAACCAATCCTACTGACCCATCCACCAGGGGAAACAGGCAGCTGAGTTGTGCTGGGTCAACCTACCGGGGTGCCTATAGGCTGGCAGTACTGGCAAGGAGGGTGGGCACTTTGTATGCAGGCCGGGCAATGAGCTGGTGGTGAGTGAGCTGGGGCTAGTCAGCAGGCAGGCCAGGCCAGGAGGGTCCCTGTGAGGCTGCTGCTGGTGTGGGTGAGTGTTTGCAGGGGGGCTGGTGTGGGGGTGTGATTCAGGGGGTGAAGAAGAAGAGGAAGAAGAAGAAGACTACTCCAGTATCCACCGGCGTGCATCAAGGGAGGAGCTACCGCCTGGAGGGGGTGCGGCCTGCTCACACTGTCGAGCGAGGGAAGAGACGACCCCCCTACCTTCCCCCTCCCTGGTGGCTGTAAGCCTGTGGCGGGTGGTGTGTGGTGCCTGTGCTGGTGTGCAGGTGTGTGCAGGGGGGCTGGTGTGCAGGTGTGCTGCGGGGGGTAGTGGAGCCGGGTGCTGGTGTGGGGGTGTGGACGCACGCTGTGAGCAGGTTGAGGCAGGACTGGCGGCTGATGCCCCTGAAGCCTGAGCGCAGGGCAATCTCCCGGTGGAAGGGGGCGAAGAAGTGGGAGTCCAGCAGCAGCGGGTACAGGCTGATGCCTGGGGGGGGGCAGGCGGAGCAGGGCAGGGAAGGGGCAGGGCAGGGTGAGGCAGGGGGGGGCAGGGGGGTGTAGGTAAAACGAGGTTGGCGGCAAGGGTGTGGGTTAGGGTTAAGGTTAGGGTCAGGATTAAGGTTAGGGTTGAGGTTAGGATTAGGATTAGGAACAGGGAAGTGGGTGCAACATCAGGGATGCCAAGGAGTCAGCCCTGGCTTGTGCTGGATGATCAAGGTTGGAGCCTGGGGTTTGAACCTTGTCGCTCCCCCTTGCCTGGGTAAAGCTTGGAAAAGCCGCTGGCTTCAGTCAGAAAGTTGGCGGTGTGGGACATGCAAGCAACTCCTGCAGCGCCAGCAAAGCAGGGTGTGACATGCCTGCATGGGCGCTCACACCGTTTGAGTGATGCTGACCACCTGCTATTGATCAGCTGCTGCTGGCTACTTTTAAGCTGCTGGCTGTGTTGGCTGTTTACATGCTGGCTGGTCGTGGGTTGGCTGCTGGCTGTTGGTGCTGTGTGCTCTGGTAACGGCATGTGGTTGATCTAAGCACCAGGTGTGATCCTAGCCGCTTGCATGGCAGGTCACACCCAGCCCCACAGCCATGCAAGACGGGCGGCTTGGTGGTGTAGACCCCCACCAACACCCCCAACACCCCCATCACCCCCATCACCCCCACCTCCACCTCCACCTCCATCCCCCACCGCCATTACCACCATCGCCACCACCATCGCCACCATCACCACCACCATCGCCACCATCACCCCCACCACCATTATCACCACCACCATCAGCAAGGGACAACCGCAAGGGACAACCTGTGTAAACCTACCATGAGGGTGGGCGGCAAAGATGTAGTTGCCGCTGGGGTCCAGGTCCGCTGTCTTGTGCAGCTTGGCAGGGAAGTAGTCTGCCAGGTGACGCCAAAACTTCAAGCTGCGGCACACAGCGTGGCCACTGTCAGCAGGCGTCCAGGCAGGCTGTGTCTCAAAACCCTCACTGGCTGGCTTGCGTGGAGTGTGACGACAGGTGTGTGACAGGTGTGTGACAGGTGTGTCAAGCATGTGCGATGAGATATAGTTGATAAGCATGCATGCACTTAACAGCTGCGGCCAAGTTGTATGGTGTGGGTCATGGATGCATGGAGCTAGCCACATATGTGTGGGCATGAAAGGGCTGCTCCATGCTGCTTGCACAGTAAGGCATGCATATGTTGCTGCAGAGCAGCAATGGCGGGTCTTACCTGCGGATTGGTGCACTCCCCTGTGGCTGCATGTGGGCTGTGTTGTCCAAGACAAAGATGTAGACAAGGTAGCTGAGAGGCGGGCAGCACAGAGGCAACACTTGTCAGCTGCTGCCTCCTGCCACCAGTGCCATGCCCATCACTCACGCTGCCATGAACCCCATCATGAAGGTGCTCTTGTAGGCCAATAGTAGCGAAACAGGCCAGTATATGAAGGGACCGATGAGCTGCGCAAGTCGTAAAGCGGCCATTCACAATGGGCAGGCCCACAATAGCGACGCGACGCTCGCTTTTGTCGCGTGCGAACGCTCGTGGCAGCGCAAGCGACCCGGTGACAAGGAAGAACCAGGACAGACCCACTGGCGAGCTTACCTGGGCCATGATAATTGTCAACGCCAGCTTTTGCTGTGCACTCTGCCACATCGACGCGGGTGCTGCGCTGTGTGCAGGATCTGATGGCGCAGTATCACCAGCCATGGCGCACAGCTGACGCGGTTCGTCTGTGCAAACTTGCGCATCAAGGCGGGAAATGTTAGGTGTGACGTAGAGTCAGTTTTCAACTCGCTGCACTCCAGTCACTGAAAGCATCGGGCTGCAACTACCAGCATGTCTCTCATGTCCCATGCAATAGTTCTCCTCGCGATGGGACTAGCTGCAGCCCACATTTCCAAATCACCCCATGTCGGCGAGAAACGCATATTGGAAGCCACCTTGAGGCCTCGTGTAGCAGTAGTAAACGATATCCCAGCCCACTACGAGGTGCTGGCAGGAGTGGTGTACGTGTTAGCCAGCCTAGGACTGACGCCCGATGTGCTCTTCACAGGGAACCCTGCACAGATACATGCATGGGGCCTGCTTGCATGGCTGGGATCCAGCCAACCCAATGTGAGCAGCCATGCAGCATGGAGCTCTACAGCCCCTGCACGCACGCTTCTGGCTACCCATCACAACCCACACAGGCAGCTCCATGCCAGCAGCAGCTCAGTCTTGGACCCTGGGAATGTTCCACCTGGCTTCAACAGACAGCACCTAAATAGGCAAGGTGCTGCACCTGGTGCTACAGCAGAGCAGGAAGCTTGGGTTGGGCCACAGGCCAGGTCGCAGCCCCAATGGCATCTGACGGATGTGAGTCAGCCAGGTCATACAACCAGGCGTGCCACTGCTCTGGTGGAAGGTGTGGCCACCATACCCCAGCAGCCAGCCAGCAGTCAGCCAGCAGCAGCCAGCCCACCCCCTATCAGCTTGGGTGCGTGGGCAAACAGCAGCCAGGAGGCCGCGGCTGGCTGGGCCATGGCTCGCTGGCAGGCCTTCCCATCCACTGACCCCCCTGGAGGCCCCAGCAGGAGGGCGGACCTGGTCATCTGCATCTCTCCTGAACTGGCCCCGGCAGTGTGCAGGTCAGGGCTGCTTGGGCAGGGGAATGGATGACACAGACACAGAGTGCGGGGCAGGCAGGGCGGGATGAGCCGCCAGGTCAGGAGGCTGAGACAGGCTGCGCAGCACAGGTCAAAGCAGGGCAGCTGAGGCAGCGCTGTGGTGCACCCTGGAACCCCTCTATGGACTTTAGTGAGAGTTAGAGTGGGGGATGGTTTGTAGGTCAGGGCAGGCAGGGCAGATGGAGGGATAGATCAGCAGGCCTGGCTCAGACAAGCTAAGCAGCGTAAAGCAAGGCAAAGCAGGTGATGCAGCCCCTGGACCCTACCCCTGCATGGCTCACCCCAGCAACTGGTGCCCATCTTAGCCTGGCATACCCGCTCTGCCCTGCTCTGCCCTCCAATGGCCTTGGCGCCAAGTCTCTGTGGCACCTTGCCCCGCCCCTGACCCTGCCAGGCAACCCCTAACCTGCTGTGTTCCTAGCTTACGTGCTGCAGCCAGGCCCTGCCTGCAGCCAGCTGCACCACCTGTTCTTACTATACTGGGGTAAGCCTCATGCTTCATCCTCATCCACAGCAGCACCTTGGCCCTCAACCTTGAGCCTTCATTGCAGTGGAACACTCAATGTGGACCCCTACTAAACAGTGTTTCTCTGTGTGGTGTTCCCATCACATGGCATACACATGGCAGAGACATGGCATATACATGGTCATGGTCGCCTACCGCCTACACTATTGCCTGACCAAGAGGGCTGTTGTGTAGAGTTGGCATGAACAAACATGCACTGATTGTAAGCTGATAACAGCTTAAATGGGGGGCACACACTACTGTGCCTCAGCAGGCTGCTGCTGCTGGGCCTTGGGTGGCTTGTCTCGCAGCCGCTTGTAGCCTAGACCAGGGTACTCCTTGCCCTTGGCTGGCAGCGCTCCCTGCTCTGGCCAGTAGCACAGCTCCAGCGGCCGCCACCTGCTCTCCCCAATGCGCTGCATATTCAGTGCAGCATTGCAGTCCCTGTCCAGCCACCTGCCTGGCTGTGGTGCCGGCTTGGCTTTGGCAGCATTGGTCTTGCCCTTGTTCTGCTCAGCTGCCGGCTCAGCCTTGGTGCGCTTTCTGCGCTTGGCTGGCAGGGGAGTGCTGGGCCCAGGCTCTTAGGCTGCTGGCTGTGAGGCTTCCTGGCTGCTGCGTGGGGCCTGTGGGGGCTTGCGGGGGGCCACTACCGGGCACCACATCAGGCCCCGCACTGACTGTCACGCTGCGGGCTCCCAGTACTTATACCCACGAGGCGATGTCAGTCACTCTCACACCGCCAAAGGGCAAGCCTTCAAAGGGGCAAGCCTCCAAAGGGCACCTCCTAAGGGCACCTCTTATATATACCTGTTCATATCCTAATATGCTTTAGCAGTCATCCACAGCTGCAGCTGCAGTAGCAGGTCAGAAGCAGCGCAGGACTAGCAGCCGCGGCTGCAGCAGCAGGGGTATGAACAGCATGATCAGCGGCGGCAGCAGCAGCAGCAGCAGCAGCAGGAGGAGGGGTTTGAGCAGGAGCCGTAGCAGCAGGGGTATGAACAGGATGGGCAGTGGCAGTGCCACAGACACATAGAGTGAACTTTGAGGCATTGCTGCAAGCTTAGTGCCAGCAGCAAAGGCTCGGTGGCCACCTGCAATCTGCCTTGCTGCGCTGGCAGCAGGTCAGCTGTGAAGGAGCTGAGGCCGCAGCTGCTGGTGCTGTGGGTGCACCGGGCTGACACCATCACTGCCACGTCAAAAATGCTGGGCATCAATGGCAGGTGAGAGGGACAAGCCCTGCTCCTCTCATCACTACTCTGTTGCTGATGACAGGCCTTCTGCCTGTTAGCAGCATCCCTGCTCACCCCACCCTGCCTTCTCCAAACATGTCAGAGGACCTGATTCTTCTCCCCTGGACCATTGTGCCTTACATTCATACGACTTGTTGCCTGTGTTGGAAACACCAGGGCTGTGCCATGTTGGCGAATGGGAGTGCCATGTGGGCTGGCCCGCCCACTCTGAGAGGGCTTGCGTCACATGCGCACACGCACACGTATGCATACACATGTGTGCATGCAGAATTGAATTGGTGGCCCTGGCGCCACATGTGGCACAGCTGGCTAGCAGGCGTATGAAGCAGAACTTGAGCTGGGCAATGCCGGTGGCGCCCTACTTCCCCTTGGCACAGCCCGCTGCTCTGTCGTCGGCGCAAGAAACGCTTCCCCTTGAGGTCCCTCTGCAGCATGCATGCCGCTCTCGCAGCTGCCTTGACGGTTTCGCGTTGCAGGTGGGCGCATACATGGCCTGGGCCTCGGGTCGGAACAGTAATGCACGCGATGCAGGACAGCGTATACATTCCGTTGTTTCCAACAGACCGCGACCTGCTCAGCTGCGTAGTGCTGGACTGCGTCCCAGCACCTCGCGGCACTGTGTTGCCGGGCGCGCATTTGGCTGGTGCTGAATCCTTACCGCTCAATGCGCAGGGTGCGCTGCGCCAGTTTCGCAGCAAGCAGCGGCAGGGCTTCACACGGAACTACACCGCCCTCTGGCAGCGACTTGTAGAGCTGAAAGCCGGGGCCTCGATCGACTCCGGACGTCCGGCAAGCCCGGCCGCGGTCAAGGTCCGAGTCAAAGTGCTGGGCAAGGGCTTGAAGCGCCAGCTGGGCATCCCTGAGGCCCTTGATGCTGACGTGGACCACTTCGCACAGCTGCCATACCCTGTGAGTCAGAGCAGCATGGAGGGCTCACGAGTGGGAGGGAGAGGGAGAGTGCAGAGTAGGGGACGAGGGAGGGGGTGGGAGTGGGGGGAGCAGGATGAGGATTCAGCCCTTGCTGTGGGACAAGAGTGTGGGCATATGAGGGTATGAGGTGGCACAGCAAATGGAGTGAGGTGGGTCGAATAGATTACCCGCTGTGTTCACGACCTGTCAGCCTGCCATGGGAAGCCGTGGTGACAGTAATCAAGAGGTCTGTGGTGGGAAGTTAGGGCTGGCTAGTAGTTAGACGAAGGGTGCTGCATGCCCCTAGCTGCCGCTTCATCATATGTGTGATGCGCGCGCAGGAGTTCTGGGCTCACATTCATCGCAGCCTGGCGCTGGTGCCGGCGTTTGGCATGTCCGTTTACTATGAATCGCGCATCTCCTCTACCATTATCGCGTCATTCATCACAAGTTAGTATGACCCATTGCCGGGTAAGACCCAGTGCAAGTACGCCGGCATAGAAGCGTTGCGGCACAAGAGCGCAGCCTATCCACCCACTGGCAAACATGCTGACGCTCCATTAGCATCCCCTGCTGTCGCACGTCGCATCACCTGCCGGTTGTTGCTGTCCAGGTACGCCCCTAATAGCGGAGCAGCGACTGTTGGATACCTATCCCTTTCTGACCCCGGCTCATGTTTTCTTGCGAGAGCCTGGGGAGGACGAGGTGCGAGCAGGCTTGTCTTGAGGTTTGTCTTGCGGTATAAGAGGTGAAGGCGTGAGCGGGGTGGCGAAGGCCGACAAAGAGGCGGGATGATGCGAGGTCGCCGGGTTAGGGGTCGTGTGTCTAAGATATGCGGAGCCCTGGGAGCCAGCGTATTGGCGATCATGTGTGAGCAGTGTTTGCGTGGTGCGTGCAGGCCGCTGCAATGTACCGCGTGGCAAGCATGCCCGAGGCCGACATCTTCAACCGCCGCGCTGCCATGCAACAATTGCGCTTGCAACTCAACACCGACAGTTCGAAGCTATTTCAGCGATGGCTGAATACCGCACTGAGGGCGTAGAAGTCCAGCAGGCGGCGAGCGCGGCGAAGCGACGTCGCTTCCGTTCCTCAGCGACCTACAGTCTGGTCTGGTCTACACGCTTATCGAGCTTTGGTGCTTCAGGGTCGCATGGGCAGGGGTTGCTTACCGCAGCCCTGTGTGGTCTCGCGACTCTGCGCACGGCCTCTCGTCACGTGTCGTCTCATCTTACATTGGAATCACGGCTGTCTTAGCACACAACCACATGCCTCATATTTAGCTGATTAACCAGCATAGCACTGACATGCAGCACGTCACTGACATATTCTTCCCGTGCACCTCTCCAGCTCATGTTATTAGGACCCATGTAAGCTGCAAGTGTGCCGGTGGGCGTGCTGCTTGGTGCGAGCTGCGGCAGCGGCCGTGACTCAAATGCGAGAGTATATCTTGCGGCAGGCCTCGCCACCGTTTTCTCCGCGCGAACATGCTGGTGCGTTACTCCATGGTTTGCTGCTGGTCTGCCTGGCAACCGATTAAAAAGAACTCTGCACAGGCCAGTACGTCGATCGACTCGAGTCAGCTGCGCTTTGGGCATGGCAGCAGATCATGGCGGCCAGCAAGGCCTCAGCATGCGAGGCAGCCAGACGCGATGCCCAGCAGCTGTGCACCCTGCTGCTGACAGACTCAGAAGTGCTGGGCACACTGCTGGCCCTGCACGACATCCGTGCCGCCCAGCTAGGGCTGTGCTGCCCCCCTGCCCTCTACCGGCAGGGGAAGACCGCAGCCATGAGCAGCCGGTGGGAGGTGCCCACCAAGCAGTTGACCCGGTTTTGCAAAGACAGTGTGCAGGCAGGGGCTGTGGACAAGGTGCGGGGCAGCCTGGAGGGGGCCTCCCTTGCTTTATGCACAGCACCCCTGACCTAACCCAAACTCTGATCCTAACCTAACCCTAGCCCTAGCCCCCTCTCAGCTCTCAGCACCGTGGCTGTGTAGGTCGAGCCAGAGCAAGTCCTTGCCAAGGCATGGCCCAGCCTCTGTCGCATCACCGACCTGCTGCTGGCTGTGGTAAACTCCTACCCCTTGCAACCGCAGCCACCCAGCCCTGCCCCTGCCCCCGTGCCAGCTTCTCAGTGCAGCAGCCCTGGCCAGCTTGCCCCTGGCTTGGCCTGTTGCAGCGCCAGCCTAAACCTGAGCCTGCGCCTGGCAGCTGCGCAAGCACTTCAAGCGCGGCAGCAGGGCCCTGCCCACCAGGCAGCCATGGACAGGCTGCACCCTGTCCTGGGGCCCTGGCTGCGAGGTCAGTGCCTGGCGCAGAGCCTGCTCCTGGCAGCAGGGCACCCCCAGGGGGACACCCAGCGGGCAGAGGCCGTGAGCTGCCTGGTGCCCCTGGTGCAAGCGCTGGCCTTGGACACCCAGACCACATCCTACTCAGGGGACGACGTGCATCCCCTCCCAAGAGAGGGATCGCGCTGCGGCTGGCGACCCGAGCGGTGAGCCACACTCAGCAGCACGCAGGCTCAATCACCATTTTGAGGGCCATGACCATGCTGAGGGCCATGACCTTGCTAAGGGTCATGACCATGCTGAGGGTCATGACCTTGTCCATCACGTCGCAGGTGGCGCCATAGAATGAGCAGCAGCCCCATGACTACAAACTGGCCAGCAGCACTGCCAGCCAACAGCCGACAGCGTGCCAAGAGTCGAGCCCCTTGGGCCAGCAGCGAGGGGACGGAGCAGCCGCCTGACCTGCGGGTGGTCAACAGCTACGCCCACATGTGCCACGCCCTCAGCAGCCTGGTGCTGCAGCAGCCGCAGCCCCTGGAGCGCATGAACCTGTTCAGCACCACCACCCCAGGTGAGGTCAGGCAGCAGGGGGCTGGGTGAGGCCAGGCAGCAGGGGGGGCTAATAAAATACCACAGCCCTGCGGAGAGGAAGAGCATTTACTGCTAGGCCCTGGCCAACCCTCAGTCGCTCCCGACCCTCCTTTCCCCTGGCCAGGTCGTGGCGGAGCCTTAGTGGAGTCTTGCGCCAGGAGCTTGGAGGTGGCGGCTTCACTGCTGTCCAGGGAGGAGTGGTGCCTGGCGTGCCTGGCAGCGTCCCTGTGCAGCTCACTACCCGACCTGGACCCCAACAACAGCACCTGGCAGTTCAATTGGATGGACGGGCTGCATCCCCTGCTGCCCCCCGCCCTCCCCGTGCTGCACCGGGCTGTGACTGTGGCCAGCGGCAGTGCGGTGCTGCTGCGCCTCACCCTGTGGGTCACACTCCACCAGCCGCCTCAGAAGGCATTGGCATTGGCAGTTACCGCATGTGCCCGGCGGCTGAGAGCCATGGCCAGGCTCAGCACCCAAGCGTTGCCCTCCCTTAGCCTGGCTCAGCGGGGAGGCCCTGAGGGTGTGGCCCTGCGGCGGCTGGCTATCCAGGCCACAGCTGCAGCTGCTCATGCCCAGACCACCCTCACTCAGATTGAATTCCCTGGCCTGGTCGAGGGTGTGGTGCCAGGCGTGGCATGGCCACTGCATCCCGTCCAGTGCTTGCTAGACAATGTAAGGGAGGATTGGTGTCAAATGTCAAGCATCAAGAGCGCCTCCAACGACACCTTCATGGAGGAGGCTGAGTCGGAGGGGCTGGGCAGGCTGGTGGCTGGAGGGCATGTGGAGGTGCTGTGCGCCACCGAGCAGCTGATGCAGGTGCGGGGCGACACTGGCAGGTCGCCCGGCCAAATGCAGATGAAGAGCATGTAAGGTGCTGCCTCGATGTCAAAGCAGTGTGCCCCTCGGTTGAGCATGCTCGTGTGCAATCGCGATGTACCATCGCGTTGTGCAAGCGCCATGTGCAAGCGCGACGTGCAAGCGCGATGTGCAGGCGCGATGTGCAGGCACGATGTGCAGGCACTATGTGCAGGCGCGATGTGCAAGCGCAACATTCTAGCGCGATGTGCAGCTGATGATGTGTTCAATTGAGCTTTACATCCCACCGTAGGCTTGGGTACTTACACCTTGCCTCAGAGTGGTTGGCTGTGCTGTGGTGGGTGCAGGCCTTGGAGTTCATGTGCGCGGTCTGGCTCCCCAACCGGGCGGCGGTTGTAGCAGGCCTGATGCTGATGGAAGAATGGATCGACTTGCCTGTATGTTTACTCATCCGCAGCACCCAGCTGCTCCAAATGACAGCTGTGGTGGGCCAGGAGGGCCTGTCCGCCCAGCCTGCTGCCTGGCTTCCTCCCGGGCACCAGCTCATCAAGGGGTGGTGCAGCCGGCTGGTCACCCGGGTGTGCCATGTGGCAGAGATAGTGAGACTGTTGGATGCCCCCCACTCAGGGCTGGCCATGTCCAGGAACGTGCTCAAACTCGCGTCCCTGCTGCAGCACGCGCCCATGCAGCACGACACAGAGCATGCGGTGGACCTGCTGGTCCTCACCCTAGCCATCGCTGTGCCGTTAGTCACTGTGTTGAAGCTGTCAGAGGGGGCCACATGCCCTAAGGTAGCCCTCCAGCTGCAGGAGTTGCGCAGGAGTCTGGGCCTGGTGCCAGATCAGGAGGTGCAGGGGTGGAGGACCACTGTGGCCGGCACCCCCAGCGAGGCCCTGCTGCGGCATGCCCTGTCTGCCGCTGCGCTCAAGCTGCAGCTGCCGCACTTCTTGCCTGGGGGCGCCAGTGGGAGTGGGGAGGGAGCAGCAGGAGGGGTGGGTGCAGATCCTTCTCGCAGAAAACTTAGATTGCACGGGGTGATGGCGTGCCTGAGTGAGTGCGTGAGCTGCTGGCAGCGAGGGTGAGAGGCATAGGAGACAGTGGCTGCCAGCAAGGGGCCTCAGCTCATGGTGGGCCTGGTGGCAAACACCTGGTTTTGCCGCGATAGAAGCGTTGTCTTTGTTGCTGTCGTCGGCGTCAGCTTCAGAGCAGGGCATGCACCTGTCAGTGTCGTTCCATCACACTGCCTTGGCTGTAGAGACTGTGTGCAGGCTTGGGCTCGCCATGCATGCACACACTCACTCAAGGTCATGCACGGGGCCAACCGCTTACCCTACATTATGAGCCCTCCACAGGCGTAGCATTGTAGCATGTCCTGGGGCCCTGGCTGCGAGGGCAGTGCCTGGCGCAGAGCCTGCTCCTGGCAGCAGGGCACCCCCAGTGGGAGGCACAGCGGGTGGAGGCCGTGGGCTGTCTGGTGCCTCTGGTGCAAGCGCTGGCCATGGACACCCAGACCACATCCTACTCAGGGCTGTGCGAGGTCACTCCTTGGGGTCACTCCTGGGGTCACTCCTTGAGGTCCCGGCTTGCAGTGACTATCACAGTAGCAGTGGCACGCTAAAAGGCAGGTCAGGCTCGCCCTTGACACTCTGTGGCACATCCTTGGCCTGTGATGTAAGACGGTATTAGCTGAAGGGATACCTTGGTATTTCTGGGGAGGTGCTGACCGTGTGCTGCAAAGCTGCTGGCTCTGCTGCCGGGCTGCACAAGGCTGTGGAGGTAGGCATAGGGCCCCCGCCTCAGGCCTCGACGCCCCGCTGCAGTGTGGGCTGAGTGCAGCAGGATAGGTGCATGGTCCCCTGGCAGCTGTTCCCTGCTGGTCACCCCCGCCATTGGCTGCACCCCTGATAACTATCCGACTGATCTTTAAGAGTTTTTCAGCGATTCTTGCGCAGGGCTGTGCAGCTCACGAGCGCGAGGCTAGCGGGCTGCTCGGGCTGATGTGCACCTGTGCCGGGGCGGGGGTGTTGAGGATTCTGGTCGCATTGTGCCGGGAATGGCCTGCTTAGTGGGGCTGTGGTCAGAGAACAGCTATCGCGCTCAGCGGCCCAGCTTTTCAAATGTTTGAATTTCTTGTCGGGCGCAGGATTTCTTGTCGGGCGCAGGACCCCCCTTGACATGTGTTCTAGTGCTGTTGATATGCTTGAGAGTGCAGCGTGCAATTCGTGTCGCGTCACCCCATGTCAGTTTTTTATGTTTTTTTACTTTCTTGACAATTTTTCTGAGTCCAACCAGGACGTCAAATGATAAACTGCCAGTTCTGTGCTGCTCCTTGTGTGGGCTTCTAACGTCTAATCAGGACAGAAGCGCGATGTCATCATGTTTGGGCCGTTTCATGCGTGGGCGGTCAACTTTTTCCCAGCTCAGTTTCTACATGTTTTTGACCAATTCTTGCTGCGCGTGGTTGCTCGGAAGTCACAGGCATTGATGATCAGAGCATCCTGCAACCTGCAGTTTCGCAACTTGGCACATGGCACAGGTTCATCAGCAATCCGCCGTCGCGGTCACGCCCCCAGCTTGGGAGATGGTTTCGATGCGTGCTGGGACGCAGCAGCACTGTCGCGTGCTGACCTGAAAATTTGAATTGTCCGTCGCGGGTTGGGGCCAGCCACCCGGCAAATCGTTGGGGCTGGCTGCACTCTAGTTAGGCCATAAGCAGCTCATCGCACCAATCGGCGGCCTCATCCGTGCAGAAATGAGTAAGAAAGGTATCTCTTGAGCCACGGGGGTGCAGCCAATGGCGGGGGTGACCTGCTGCCTTGGGAGGGCTGTTCACGGTTAACGGTTTCGCGGCCGATAACTTTAAGACTATCTGGCTCACATGCAAGCTAACGACGTACCGATGCAGCAACTAGCACTGGTAAGCAAGGCCGACGCTGGCGTTTTCCCGTGCAACCCCAGTTGCAGTAGCCCATTGTAATTGTGTGAGCGAGAGCATGCATAGGGTAGGGCCAAAACCAGGGCTGTGACTATACGGGGTAAGTTACGGATATACGGGTGGTAACCCGTACGTATGTATATCCGTAAGTAATACGGGTCAAATCCGGATCCAACCGCCACTTGGGCGCCCCCAACATGGGGTTGGTAATATGCATGCGATTACTCCCTCAATGCGATTACTCCCTCAACAACTGCTGTCACAGTGCAGACCTGCTTAGGCACACGGCTGAGAGACGCTGATGATGATGGCTGATGGTTGTTGGCTGGGTGTAACATGCTGAGTACTACATTCTCGGAAGTAGATAGGCACCACCTGCCACTTTCGCCTGGCTAGGATGAGTTAACAGGCGGAAACTGGGGAAACAGGGTTGGCGCAAGCAAGGAAGGCGGGAGGGGAAAGGCGAAAAAGATGCCCCGCATGCTTGCATGGGCCCCCTTACGGCGGAACTTACGGATCGGTTAGGCGGAACCTTACGGGTGTGACCACGTATTACGGTAAGTAACGTAAGCGTATCCGTAATCCGTATCCCCGTATCGCACAGCCCTGCCCAAAACACTGGGGTCACACCTAGGTTAGGGACACAGTATCACCAGTATCACCACTACTTGCTATTGAGAAGTTCAGCGCCCCCCCCCCAGGATAGGGATACATAGTCCCCTAAAATTGTGTATGCTCTTGCGGTGCGGGTTGCGCGCCTGCCGACACTTGCCAGTTCCACATCCTAATCGGGCATTCTCTTATCGCGCTCCGCGAACCCTCCGCATCGCCACCATGGCACTAACGGACCCCACCAGCTTCGCAAACCACCAGCAGATTCGAGTGAGCCATGCGGACCTCCAGCTGGACGTCAACTTTGAGCGGAAGGAATTGGAAGGCTATATATGTGTGAGGCGCGCGCACACTCTCATGCACAGCCATCACAGTATCCCGGTCGAAGTAATGCCAGCATTAGAGCATGGAGCTCAGCATGGGGATCAAACCTTCAATCTTGCATTGGCAGTGCTGCATGCTACAGTAGCATGCCTGCTGTGCTTGCATGCGCCATGCAGCTCACATGAATGCACACTAAACTCCCACCCACCTGCTGCACTGCCTGCGTAGCTGACGGCTGTGGTTGAGGGCAAGGCCGGGGCTGAGGAGCTGGTGCTGGACACCAGCTCAGGCCTGGTCATTCACCGCGTAGAGCTGCTGCAGCCAGGCACAGCGCCTCCTGCCCCCCCCTCCCCCCTGAGCCACCACTGGGGCGAGCCGCACAAGGTGATGCGGCCCCCCACCCTCCCTGTGCTCTCCGCTGCCAGACCTGGGCATCGCGTGGCAGGCCCTTAATGGGGTCCTTCGCTGAGGGTGTGGAGGTAAAGGCGCTCCTGGATTCCATTAGAGTCATGCCCTTGGAGGTGCTTGAAGGTGGCACCTGTGCTGCTGGACAGGGCGGTGTGGGGCATGGTGGGCCTGTCTGCCTCCCTGGGTGATGAGGTAGTGTGTGCCTATGTGTGTGTGTGTTCCTCTTGCAACAGGCGCTGGGCCGCCCGCTGCACATCCCCCTGCCCTCTCCACAGCCTCTGGGCAGTAGGGTTTGCCTGGGCGTGCGCTTCACCACGCCCCCGAGCAGCAGCGCCCTGCAGTGGCTGGAGCCCAGCCAGACGGCAGGCGGCCAGCACCCCTACCTGTTCTCACAGTGCCAAGCCATTCATGCTCGGGCCTTAGTGCCTTGCCAGGTCAGGCACTCCCCCTCCCTGCTCACCCCTTGCACACTGCTTGCCCTCCCCCTTCCCCTTCCCATTGCCCTTGCACACTGCTTGCCCTCCCCCTCCCCCTCCCCCTTCCCACTGCCCCTGCTGCCCCTACCTAACATGCCCAGCGTGCCTAGCACCTGCCTTGCACCTGCCTTGCACTGACTTTGCCAGCACCCAGCTGACTGACCCTCCCATCTTGCCTGCAAGCAAGGCACACATCGGGTGAGAAGCAGTGAGCCACACCTGCCCTGATGACCCAGCCCCAGCCCCCCTCCTCCAATGTCCCTCCCCCTGTGCCGCTAGCACCTGGAGCAGCTGGCTGGCGCAGGACTCTCCTGGGGCCAAGATGACGTACACCGCTAAGGTGCGGGTGCCGGCTGAGCTCACCGCTCTCATGTCAGCCGTGCCGGACAGCGAGCAGGATGCAGGTGAGAAAGGGGGAGGGTGGATAGGGAGGAGGAAGGTGGGAGGGAAGCCGGTACCACATACAGCATGGAGCTGTGTAGCATGGCGCAAGGCAGCCGCTGCATGCTGCTGCTGCTGCTGTGTGGCAGGAGGCAGTCTGGACCAGCTGCCGGAGGTGCAGCCCCCTTACCCAACAAAGGTGTTCCACTTCACACAGAAGGCAAGTTTGGATCTTCGCAACATCTCTCACACCCGTCATACACCACACCAGTGTTTTTTCGCGCTGTATGTAGCGTGAAATGGCATGTCTTAGAGGTCACTTTGCGAAGTGCGCTTTTGCGCATCGCGCTATGAAAAGCGACCTTTGACCGGCGTGTTTGCGAAAATCCCGCTGAATTGTAGACCTGTCCTGTGAATTGTGGGCCATGTCACTTTGTGCTATAAATTTCAAAACTCGCCAAAATCAAAACCGCCCCACACCCATGTCACCCTACTCGGCATATCTTTTCATGCCTCCAATGGGGCAAGGCTGCCTTGAAGGAAACATGTGGCAGCCCAGGGCAGCAGCGTAGGCTCTTGCTGCATGTGGTATGACTCATGGCTGCTGGCGTATAGACCATGGCTGACGGGTTCAACTGTGTGGCGCAGCAATGCTGGCAGGGGCCTGGAGGGCTGCAGCCACAACAAGCTGCACCCATGCACCTCCCCCATGCCCTGCCCCAGGTGCCCATCCCCCCCTACCTGCTAGCGCTGGTGGTGGGTGAGCTGGCCAGCCGGGAGCTTGGCCCCCGCAGCCGGGTGTGGAGTGAGCCTAGCCAGGTGGAGGCCGGGGCGTTCGAGTTCGCTGACACGGCCAGCTTCCTGGAGGCTGGTGCGCGCCAGGCAGGCCCTAGGGGTAGCAGCAGGGCCAGGCAGGGCAGCAGGGGCAGTGGCTGGGGCAGGCCAGCTGCAGGGGGGCCAGGGTCGGCAGGGGTGCCCAGGGGCAGGCTGGGTACGTGTTTGGTGGCACAGCCAGCAGCAGGGTGTGCTGATGGAGGTGGTGGTACAGGGTCCCTCCTGACCCTGACACACTGCTGCCCTGCTGCCCGGCATGCTCCGGCCCGACCCGCCCCACTGCAGTCCATCAACGCCGCGTTGCCTGGGTTGGTGCTCGGGGAGCTGGGTGTAAGGGTACTGCTGGCCCTGGCGCGCTGAGGAGGCGCAGAGCTGACCCCTTGCTGCCCATTTGACCCCTGCTGCCCTGTTGACCCCTGCTGCCCTGCTGCACCCCCACATGGCCTGCTGCCGCTGCTGGGTGTGTCGGGTGCAGGGGAGGCGCTGGCTGGACCGTACGTGTGGGGGCGCTATGACCTGCTGCTGATGCCGCCCTCCTTCCCCTATGGGGTGAGTTTGGGGGGAAGCCCAGGGGCGGGGGCAGGGGCAGGGCGGCAGGGGTCGGCTGGACCAGCAGCGGTATACCATGGCTGTCTGAAGCTGCCGCCCAGCTTATCAGTGACGTAGGGCACTGGTGCCTGCGGCTGGTCCCTGTCTGCCGCATGCATGCTTGCTTGCCCATGGCCTGCATGGTGCAGGGCATGGAGAACCCGCAGCTGACGTTCGTGACCCCCACCCTGCTGGCCGGCGACCAGTCCCTGACCAACGTCATTGGTGAGGGCCACTCAGCCAGCACCTGCCACTGCAGTGTTGGCTGCAGAGCCCTAGGCTGAGGCTGGGCTGTGGGCAGGGCAGGCAGGGCAGTGTTGGCTGCAGTGTTGGCTGCAGTGTTGGCTGAGGCTGAGTAGGCAGGGCCAGGGCCAGGGCCGGGGCTGACCTGCCTGCTGCTGGAGGAGACTGGCAGGGGCTTCCTGCTGGCCTGCCTGCTGCTGGATCTGACTAGGGCTGACCTGCTGCTGTCCGGCGGCATGAGTCATCAGGGTCTTGGGGGGAGGTTCAAAGCCTAGTCAGCCTGGCCAGCAACTGGTTCCCGCCTTGCCTATACCTGAGCCCAGCACCACCTTTGTCTCACCCCCCAAATGGCAACCTGGGTTGGGCCTAACATCTGCTGCCGTGCCATGCATGGGATGGTGTTGTCACACTGTTTGGTGTGATGTGCAGCGCATGAGATTGCCCACAGCTGGAGCGGCAACCTGGTGACCAATGCTACCTGGCAGGACTTTTGGCTCAATGAGGTGAGGCAGTGCTGGTGAGGTGGTGGGAGGACAGGGATAGGCGGCAGGCAGGAAGCTCTGGTCGCCCTGCAGCCCTGCAGCCAGTACTGGTTGCCCTGCAGCCCTGCAGCCATCACTGGTCGCCCTGCAGCCCTGCAGCCAGTACTGGTTGCCCTGCAGCCCTGCAGCCATCACTGGTCGCCCTGCAGCCCTGCAGCCAGTACTGGTCGCCCTGCAGCCCTGCAGCCATCACTGGTCGCCCTGCAGCCCTGCAGCCAGTACTGGTTGCCCTGCAGCCCTGCAGCCATCACTGGTCGCCCTGCAGCCCTGCAGCCAGTACTGGTCGCCCTGCAGCCCTGCAGCCATCACTGGTCGCCCTGCAGCCCTGCAGCCAGTACTGGTCGCCCTGCAGCCCTGCAGCCTGTACTGGTTGCCCTGCAGCCCTGCAGCCATCACTGGTCGCCCTGCAGCCCTGCAGCCAGTACTGGTTGCCCTGCAGCCCTGCAGCCAGTACTGGTTGCCCTGCAGCCCTGCAGCCATCACTGGTTGCCCTGCAGCCCTGCAGCCATCACTGGTCGCCCTGCAGCCCTGCAGCCATCACTGGTCGCCCTGCAGCCCTGCAGCCAGTACTGGTTGCCCTGCAGCCCTGCAGCCATCACTGGTCGCCCTGCAGCCCTGCAGCCTGTACTGGTTGCCCTGCAGCCCTGCAGCCATCACTGGTCGCCCTGCAGCCCTGCAGCCAGTACTGGTTGCCCTGCAGCCCTGCAGCCATCACTGGTCGCCCTGCAGCCCTGCAGCCAGTACTGGTTGCCCTGCAGCCCTGCAGCCAGTACTGGTTGCCCTGCAGCCCTGCAGCCATCACTGGTCGCCCTGCAGCCCTGCAGCCAGTACTGGTTGCCCTGCAGCCCTGCAGCCATCACTGGTCGCCCTGCAGCCCTGCAGCCTGTACTGGTTGCCCTGCAGCCCTGCAGCCATCACTGGTTGCCCTGCAGCCCTGCAGCCATCACTGGTCGCCCTGCAGCCCTGCAGCCAGTACTGGTTGCCCTGCAGCCCTGCAGCCAGTACTGGTTGCCCTGCAGCCCTGCAGCCAGTACTGGTTGCCCTGCAGCCCTGCAGCCATCACTGGTCGCCCTGCAGCCCTGCAGCCAGTACTGGTTGCCCTGCAGCCCTGCAGCCATCACTGGTCGCCCTGCAGCCCTGCAGCCAGTACTGGTTGCCCTGCAGCCCTGCAGCCATCACTGGTCGCCCTGCAGCCATCACTGGGTCGTGGCGCTGGTGAGGTGGTGGGGGTGATGAGGTGGTGGAGGTAGGGATGGGTGGCGCGCTGTGCGCTGTGCGCTGAGAGCCAGTTGGAGGCAGTGTTGGAGGCCAGCAGTGGGGTGGGGAGCTGTAGAAGGGAAGGGTCAGGGGCCCTGGCTGGCCATCCAGTGGGAGAGGGGGAGGGGGATGCCGCAAGGGTATGGGTCAGTCCCCCTACACTGTTTGAGCGAGTGGCCCAAGTCGCTTCGGCGGATGCTAAGGTCGCGTGTTCAAACCTAGCCAGACGCAGAGATGTGCTCTGGGGTGAAGGGGCGAAACCGTGGGGGCAAACTCGGCCCTGTCACGCAGACGAATGCTTTGCATTAATGTCATTCACTTTCCTTCTAGGGGGAGGGGGAGGGTGGTTCGCAGGGGGGCTGCTCCAGGGTCATGCCCTGACCCATGTTGGCATCAGGTGCGGGTGCAGGCCATGGTGCCCCACCCCCCAGCCTGCTGCCTGGCCTGCTGCCTGGCCTGCTGTTCGGCTTCAGGGTTGGACTGTGTTCATTGAGCGCAAGATCCTGGGCCGGCTCCATGGGGAGCCCACCCGCCAGGCAGGTGCAGGGTTCGATCCCCGGGCAGCCCTCGTTTTTCTTAGGAATACCGCATAAATCCCCCACCCTGAACCAGCCATGTCGTCCTTCACATCACCCTCAGCACCCAACCAATCCGCCTCCCTCCCAACCCATCCCACATCGCCTCCAGCACCTGACTGAGCTCCAGGCTGCTACTGAGGTGTGGCTGCGCAGTCCTGTCAGCAGTCCTGGGCTCTTGTCTGCCCAGCTGCTACTGGACAAATCCCTTCGAGCAGTCGTTCCGTCCCCCGGCTCAAGGTGGGGGGCAGCAGTGCTGGCCAGCTGCACCCCCCCGCCTGCAGTTCCACGCCTCACGTGGTGCCCTGGACCTAGCGGAGGACGTGGCGAGGTTTGGTGCCGACCACCCCTACACCCGCCTGGTGCCCGACATGACGGGGGGCATCGACCCCGATGGTGGGTTTGGATCCGCAAGACCGCATGACCACATGCACGCCTGCTGTGCCTGCTTCATGAAATGGCCTGGCTGGTCAGGAGGTGAGCTCAAGGTGTGGCCCAGGCTAAGACCCTGCGTGCTGCCTGTTGTTGCCGTGCCGGCAGACGTGTTCAGCAAGATCCCGTATGAGAAGGGCTTCTACTTGTTGTATTATTTGGAGGTGAGGAAGAGGGCAACAGGGGGGCAGCTAGCCCCGCTCAAACCCTCGATCCCCCGCCCCCGCCCCCGCCCCCGCCCCCGCCCCCGCCCCCGCCCCCGCCCCCGCCCCCGCCCCCGCCCCCGCCCCCGCCCCCGCCCCCGCCCCCGCCCCCGCCCCCGCCCCCGCCCCCGCCCCCGCCCCCGCCCCCGCCCCCGCCCCCGCCCCCGCCCCCGCCCCCGCCCCCGCCCCCGCCCCCGCCCCCGCCCCCGCCCCCGCCCCCGCCCCCGCCCCCGCCCCCGCCCCCGCCCCCGCCCCCGCCCCCGCCCCCGCCCCCGCCCCCGCCCCCGCCCCCGCCCCCGCCCCCGCCCCCGCCCCCGCCCCCGCCCCCGCCCCCGCCCCCGCCCCCGCCCCCGCCCCCGCCCCCGCCCCCGCCCCCCCCGCCCCCGCCCCCGCCCCCGCCCCCGCCCCCGCCCCCGCCCCCGCCCCCGCCCCCGCCCCCGCCCCCGCCCCCGCCCCCGCCCCCGCCCCCGCCCCCGCCCCCGCCCCCGCCCCCGCCCCCGCCCCCGCCCCCGCCCCCGCCCCCGCCCCCGCCCCCGCCCCCGCCCCCGCCCCCGCCCCCGCCCCCGCCCCCGCCCCCGCCCCCGCCCCCGCCCCCGCCCCCGCCCCCGCCCCCGCCCCCGCCCCCGCCCCCGCCCCCGCCCCCGCCCCCGCCCCCGCCCCCGCCCCCGCCCCCGCCCCCGCCCCCGCCCCCGCCCCCGCCCCCGCCCCCGCCCCCGCCCCCGCCCCCGCCCCGCACCCGCACCCGCACCCGCCCCCGCCCCCGCCCCCGCCCTCGCCCTCGCCCCCGCCCCTGTGCCACCCTGTTACCCCCCTACTGCTGCCTGGAGCCCAGGGGCTGGTGGGTGGTCCCACGGTATTCGAGCCCTTCATGCGCGCCTACCTGGCAGCGCACGCGTTCAAGACCGTCACCAGCCAGGGCTTCAAGGACTTTGTCCTCAGTGGGTGACTGCCGGCATCCCACCCCCACCACCCCCACCACCCCCACCTGATCACCTGGTGTTAGCCTCGATATGGCCTTCTCCGCCCGCCCTAACCACCCCCCTAACCACCCCCCTAACCACCCCCCTGACCCCCCCGCTGACCACCCTCCTGACCACCCCCCTGACTACCCCCCTAACCACCCCCTCCTCACCACGACCCCTGCTTTGCCCCAGTACACCTTGCTCAGGCTGTACTCTCATGGAGCAGCTGAACAACAGCAGCCCACAACCGCTACTCACACTACTCAAACAGCAGGGCTGGTCTGCATGAGGGTGGCAGCTGCAGGAGCATGCAGCTGTTTTGGCCAGCCTGGAGGCTCCAGAGCAACCGCTGTATTGCCATATTGGCCATGGCTGGGGATGCTGCCGGTGTGCTGCACTGCCTGCTGATTCACAACCCGGTGCAGCCATCTGTACGCAAGCTGCTGCTTCCAAACAGCGGGGTGCTGTGGGTGCTCTTTTATGTGCTGCCGCTGCTGCTGCTGCAGACTACTTCAAGGACAACGAGGCAATCGGCCAGGTGAGGGTGAGGGTGATGCAGGGCGAGGGCGAGGGCGAGGGCGAGGGCGAGGGCGAGGGCGAGGGCGAGGGCGAGGGCGAGGGTGAAGGCGAGGGCGAGGGCGAGCTGTGTGTGCGGGGCACAGTGCTGCAGGGTGGCCTGCTGCCTGCTGGTGGTCCCTGCAGGTTGACTGGGACGCCTGGTACTACGCCCCGGGTCTGCCTCCGGTGGCCAACACCTACGACAGCAGCCTGGCTCAGGCGGCGTACAGCTTGGCCAAGCGCTGGCACACGGCTGACGTCATGGGCATTGGCAGTGAGTGTGGGGCAGCGGTGTGACATGAGGGTGGTGGCACAGGCGGCTATTCATGAGGGGCACTGCCAGTGGGTGGGCTGGGCACTAGGCTGGCAGGTGGCCACACAGAAGCAGGGGTATGGCATGAGGGTGGTGGCAGAGGCGGCCAGTAGGGGGTTGGGTAAGAGGGGCACTGTCGGTGGGTGGGCTGGGCAGCCGGCAGGTGGCCACACAGAAGCTAGCAAGCAGAGGCTTCTGTTGAGGCTGGGCAGGGGAGGGAGGGGAGGGAGGCGTCTAGAGCTCGGCAGCTGGGATGTCATCACAGCTGCCGCACAGTGGCAGGCAGCTTGGCACCAGGCTCGCCTACTTTGGTCAATGATGGGCAGGTGCGTTCACTGTCACTGTTCACTGCTCACATGCTGATCAACAATTAAGGGTTGGGTGCTCTGGTCAGCAATGGGGTAAGGTGTTCACTGTCAGTGTTCACTGTTCCCTTGCTGGTTCAAAGAGAAGGAGGAAGAAAGAGCTGAACCCCGGTGGTAGGGTAGGGTAGGGTAGGGTAGGTGCTGGTAGGTGCTGGGTAGGTGCTGGTAGGTGCTGGGTAGGTGCTGGTAGGGTAGGGTAGGCGCAGGTAGGGTGGGGTACTATGCTCTGTAATGGGGTAATGTGTTCACTGTCCATTGTCAGTGTCTACTGTCCGTTGTTCAAATGTTCAAACTGTTCAAACTCTTCAAACTTGCGTGAGTGTGATGTGCAGGCTCTGGGCCGGAGGGCGCTGGGCCAGATGACATCCAGTCCTGGAGCAGCGAGCAGACAGTGGCGTTCCTTGACAAGCTGACAGAGTTCCGCGCCATGCAGCCCATGCATGCAAGCATGACGCAAAAGTGGGTGAGGGTGGCACGGTGGTGGGCCAGGGTAGATGCAGGGGTAGGGACGAGGGAAGGGGATAAGGGGATGGGAAGGGGCATATGCGATGCCACCACACATATCACGGACTATCACGCCTGGCATCACACCTAGCCCGGGCATGGCGCATGGTAGCAAAAACAGATACTGTGTTGATGCGGTGTGTTGGCGATTCATCACTTTGGTACTGGCTGCCCACTGGTACTGGTCTGCTGTCTGGCAGTATGATAGAGCAATCTATAACATGGAAGAAAAGAAGAAGAAGAAGAAGACTACTCTGCTATTCACCGGCGTGCATCAATGCAAGAGGTACCGCCTGGAGGAGGCGCGGCCTGCTCCCACCATCAAGATCTATAACATTTATTCATGTCATAGATCTCGTCTTCTTTTTGGACAAGTGCTTGGCACTTTGTGTGCCCCATGCATGCAATAACTGGCTGTGCAACAACCTATTAGCAGCGCCACAACCCTGACAGGGGGAGCATTGGTTCTCCACAATGCACAAATGTGTGGCGCTGGCATGCAGTTGATGCGGTTGTTGCAGTTAATGCGGTTGACATGGTGGGCCTGCAGGATGGCTGCCTTCTACCGCCTGTATGCCACCAACAACGCAGAGATCAGGTGAGGCAGCACCCCAACAGGTGGTTGAGGTGGTTGGGTCCAGCTGCTTTCCAGCCAGGACCCCTAAAAGCTGAGGGGGAGGAGGGAGGGGGCCGTGGTCCAGCAGCAGTGTCACGGCCACGGTCAGGTCGCGGATGGGGGACAAGCAGGGCGCAGACCAGAAAACGTGTATGGCTCATTGGGTCCAGGGCTAGGAGCCAGGGTGCAGGGCCAGTGCAGGGCAATGCAGGGTGCGGTGGCAGGGTGGGTGGTGGCTGGCAGAGTGGGTGGGTGGCTGGCGGTTGGCAGGGTGGGTGGTGGCTGGCAGAGTGGGTGGTGGCTGGCGGTTGCAGAGCTTCCTTCTTCAGGCTGGCGCTGGAGGCTGAGGACCCCGAGGTGCTGCCGCATGTGACGGCCATGCTGGGCTCCCAAGGGCGCATGAAGTACCTGAGGTCAGGCCGGCACCCCTCCCTCACCTCAGGCACCTCCCTCACCTCAGGCACCTCCCTCACCTCAGGCAGCCAGGCAGCCAGCTGGGCTGCAGGTGGGGTGTGTGGCATGCGTGGTGGGCAGAGCTGTGGGTGGGTCGGTAGGTTGGGTGGGAAGGTGTGATGCTTGGAGTAAGCCTGCTGTTCTAACAGTGGTTGACGAACCTGACCCACAGCTTTCACCCAGCCTTGTGATGAAGGGTGCAGGACACTGGGTCCACCTAAGAGGTCAGCCCCACAGGCCTGATGGCAGGTCTGCAGGCTGCCTGCATGCGGCCACTATAGCTGTGCAACTGGCCACCGTACTGCTGGCATGTCACTGTACCGCAGTGCCATGTACCGCAGGCCGTTGTACCGCGCAATGTTCAAGTCCAAGATGGGCAAGCAACTGGCAGTGGACACGTTCCTGAAGCACAGGCAGGGCTATCATCCCATAGCCCAGAAGATGGTGGCAGCCGACCTGGGCATCAGCACCTGAGGCGTGACACAGCCCTACTGCCCTCTTTTCGTCTGTGTCCCATGAGACTTGCCCCTTGGTCTTCTAGGCCGCTTACTAGGCTTTCTTGGAGGGCTGTATCAGGTTGCCATCTGTTGAGAGGCCCTGCCCTGCTGGCCAAGCGGTAGGGCAGGGGGGTCCAAGATCAGGGGAGGGGGTCCAGTGAGTCTCTTGGGTGTCACTTCTTGCAGGGCGGCAGGGCTGCAGGGTTGCAGGGACATGGCTTGGCAGGCATAGTGACAGTGGCCGTCTCCTACACAGCAGTGCTGTCCCGGCATCAGGTCCCAGGGTCACCTGCAGGCAGCCTGCCTTCATCACCGCATCCCTTGTTGGCTCTGGCGGCCTTGCCACCAGCACTAGTGCCCGCAACCTGCGAGTTGTGTGCCACGGGCTGCTCGGTGGGTTCGGGCGGCCGTTGCCAGGCGGCACCCTCCCTGAGGGCATGGAAGGGTAGCCAGGGGTCGACAGCCACAGCAGCAGCAGCCTGTGCCAACCGGTACCTACCCGCGGCACCCGTGTGGTACATAATGTCACGTCACCAGTCGAGTAGCAACAGCTCAGCTCCCGCCTGGCCGCGCGGTCGTCCTCCCGCCCGGCCACGTATAAGTTGCTGACGGGTGACCCAAGCATGCCTAGACAAAATGCGTGAGCGAGCGGCAGCTGTTGTGCGTGCGTTAGGTGCGTGCTACGCAGTGCTTTCGCATCACTGTTGCTGACGACCTGGCCGCCAGCTGCAGCTTGTTGCGAGCCTTTGTGACTGGTGACGCGCATGCCGCTGTGTACGGGAGGTGGTGGCGTCGCCGTGCCAGCCAAGTGGCAACAGCACCAAACCCAGCACCTAGGGTGCGCAGCGTGCCCTCGTCGCTTAGACAGGTCGCGCAAGTGTTGCGCGTTGCAGGGTCGGGCAGCACCCACTCTTGTGGCACTGGAACAGTGGCCTAGAGGGCCGGAGCCGGAGCCGGAGCTAGGGGCGAGCATTGGCCCCTCGTCAAGCATAGTATTCCAGTATGCAGTGGCAACCAGCGCACTCACACCTTGCACGTGCAGGTGTATATTGTTGAACACTGCCCCAGCCGCTGATGCCAACGTTGACACCGACCCCGGCATCCGGACCCGGCAGCTGACAACCGGAAATCACTCTCAAAGAAACGGGCATCACATGGGACACTCATCACCTCAAATCTCATACATATGTGATCCTGCAGCAGCCATGGTCGCCGCCTGCTGTCTCGCCTCATTTCTCTCTGGCCCTGGGTTGCCCTGTCGGCCGACTGTCCCGCCTCCCCCTCCCTCTGGCCCTCCCACTCCCTCCCACACCAAGCCCACCCCCTGCTGCACCTTGGCGCTGAGCACTGCCTGCAAGCTAGCGTTTTCTTGCAGTCTGTCGCTCCATGGGGTAGGCACAGCAGCCAGGGGGTCAGCCAGGGGCGCTGCAGCAGCTGTACAAGGACTGACATCATCAGGGGTGGGAGTCATGGAGCCGCAGGCAGGGCTGTCCGCCAGGCCCTGCACCAGCAGGCCTGCCTGGCGCCAGGCGTGATGCGCCACGAAGCTCATGCTGCGGGTCACCTCCCTGTCCTCCTCGAAGCTCACCCGGCGAAGGAAGGGAGTCAGCTGGAGGGGCGCGGACATGCCGATGTCGAACACCTCCTGTGAAAGCCAGCACAAGGGGAACAGAGCAGCCAGGGAGGAGCAGCCCAACACATCTCAGGTGAGCTGTCGGCAGCAGCCGTGCTTTGTCTGCCTGCCCCTTGCCTGCTGCTGCCCTCTGCCCTGCCTGCTCCTGCCCTCTGACCCTGCTTGTCCTCTGCCCCTGCCCCCCATGCCACCCACCCTGCTGCCTCTCTTGTGGCCCCACCTGCCCCCCCTGCCCCGGCACCTCCAGCCTCTAGCCATGTAGCCTCTAGCCCTGTACTAGCCCTCTAGCCTCCAGCCTCTAGCCCCCTAGCCCTGTATCTGTCCAGCAGCCTGGCCCTGGCTGTGATCCAGCTCACCCTGCCTGTCAGCTGTCGCACCAGCAGCTGCAGCAGGCGCCTCCCTACGCCCTGGTGCCGGAACGCCGGGTGCACGGCCAGGTCATACACGGACACCGCCTGCAGCAGCAGCAGTAGGTGAGGGCAGGGCGACACCGCTTGTTGAGCCACACTGCCACCTCATTTGCCAATGCTGGTGCTGCCAACAAGAGTGCTGCTGTCGCTGCCGCTGCCGCTGCTGCTGCTGCTGCCACTGCTGCTGCTGCTGCCACTGCTGCTGCTGCTGCCACTGCTGCTGCTGCTGCCACTGCTGCTGCTGCTGCCACTGCTGCTGCTGCTGCCACTGCTGCTGCTGCTGCCACTGCTGCTGCTGCTGCCACTGCTGCTGCTGCTGCCACTGCTGCTGCTGCTGCCACTGCTGCTGCTGCTGCCACTGCTGCTGCTGCTGCCACTGCTGCTGTCGCTGCCACTGCTGCTGCCGCTGCCGCTGCTGCTGCTGCTGCCACTGCTGCTGCTGCCGCTGCCGCTATGGCACTCACCAGGGCCGCGTCCCCAGCTGCCCGCACAAAGCCCACCAGGCTGCGGGGGCGCTGAGCAGGGCGTGGTGTGATGAGGCCCCAGTTAGCCCAGGCCACCTGGTTGGCCTCCAGGAAGGCCTGGGGGCCCTGGAGCAGGGAGGGGGCGGCCCGCCCTCGCCCTGGCTGCCGCCCCTCTGTGCCCTGCAGCACCCCCTGGGGTCCCCCTGTGGCCCCTCTGTGCAGCCCCCCTGTGCCCTGCAGCCCCCCCTGACCAGCCGCCCCTGGGCCGCCTGCCCTGACCTTACCCAGGCTCCACCCCCCACCCAACCCGGCACACGCCCCTTGCCGCCCACTGGCTGCCTTCCACACACTGCTGCCCGCCAGGGGGGCCCAGCTGCTTGCCTGCTGGCTGCTGTGGGGGGCAGGGGCAGGCCGACGCAGGTGTAGAGGGGGAGGGGAGGGAGGGGAGGGAAGGGCTCCCGGGGCCAGGCCTCCTACTGACCATGCCCTGGTGTGGGTGCCAGCAAAGCTCATCCTAAACGCTGGCAGGCTACTGCTGCTGCCATCCCACCCCAGAGGGTATGCTGCAGTGAGTGAGTCATCCCAAGGCCATGCAGTGATTGTTGCAGTGGTGGTGGGGTGCTGATAGTAGCTGCTGAGTGACCTCCTGCTCCTGCTGCTGCCGCCACCACCACCACCTCTGACATTGCCTCTGCTGCTGCCACTGCTGCCACCACCCCTGCTGCTGCCGTTGCTGCTGGCAGGAGGGGTGTCTGTAGCTGCTGCTGGTGGGTACAGGTCCATGTCAGCAAAGGCTGCCACCAGGGCGGTGCTGTGATCCACCGCCAGCTGCAGCTTGCTGATGGTGGTGTCGTCAATGGCATCTGCAGCTGACAGGGGCAACTGCAGTTTGGTGACCAGCCTGGTCATGCAGCACAGCTGCCGCACATCCTGTGCTGTTGACGTCGCACACTTGATGTATGTGCATACACATATGCACACATGCACATACGTAGCACATGCACATATATATGTGCATATATATGTATGTTCATGTGCATATATATGTATGTCATGTCTTATACAGGTGTATATATGTATGCCGGAGGCCCCTGGCGTCAGTCTAGAGCGTTCACCATAAACTGGTTGGAGCAAGGTGTGGCAGGTCCAGCCAGCCCAGCAGGGGTTGAGCTCATTGTGTCTTAAGTGGTACTTCTGTTTTAGGCTCTACTTAGTGGCTCAGTGCTTTACTGTGTTTGTCCGGTGAAGCGCTGCCTCTTAGCGAGGGACTATTTCTCTCACAGAACTGTTCCTGCCTCGGACATATACAACCAACATTTATCCGGTAAAGTTTTGTCGCTGCAGTTATCCTCATCGTGTACATATGTATCGTGGCTGACTGGCATACTGTGGTGACAAGGGTCATACTGCCGGTACTGCCTTTGCCCATTGCCATCACAAGTACATGTCTCCTTCACTCCCTCCGCCCGCCCGCCCGCCCGCCCGCCCGCCCCGCCCGCCCGCCCGCCCGCCCGCCCACCCGCCTGTCTGCCCGCCCGCCCGCCCGCCCGCCCGCCCGCCCGTCTGCCTGCCTGCCTGCCTGCCTGCCTGCCTGCCTGCCTGCCTGCCTGCCTGCCTGCCTGCCTGCCTGCCTGCCTGCCTGCCTGCCTGCCTGCCTGCCTGCCTGCCTGCCTGCCTGCCTGCCTGCCTGCCTGCCTGCCTGCCTGCCTGCCTGCCTGCCTGCCTGCCTGCCTGCCTGCCTGCCTGCCTGCCTGCCTGCCTGCCTGCCTGCCTGCCTGCCTGCCTGCCTGCCTGCCTGCCTGCCTGCCTGCCTGCCTGCCTGCCTGCCTGCCTGCCTGCCTGCCTGCCTGCCTGCCTGCCTGCCTGCCTGCCTGCCTGCCTGCCTGTCAGCCTGTCTACCTGCGTTTCACTGACCTGGGCTGTCTGGCCAGTATGAAAACATGGAGACGCGCTGCTGTGAGCCTTGTCTTAAGTACGGCTCCTTGCATGCCGCCAGCAGTTGGGCCACGTGACTGCCTTGCACATCACACCTGTTTTGACTGCGGGAAGCACACCTCAACTCAGCCTAAACGCATGAATGGGTCATTGCTTCTTCTGCAGATAACATGGTGTTCTTCTCTTGCCTGTAAGTGATGGCGTGGCGTGATGCGCAACACCTTGAGGTGTGACAGCTGTGAGGTAGGTGCAGCCTGCAATGTACAACAGGGGCACAGGCCAGGTCAGCCACACAGGTGGTGATATCCAGACATTACGAGCATGACTACGACCAGCCTATGTGGCTTGCAGCTGTACGGGACTAGACACAGCCATGTAGTTTGAATGCAGTCTAGCATGCAGGCCTTAAGCCTCCCACGGCAGCATGCTGCAGTGCTGCTGCTGTCAGGAGCATGCTGGGATATACACAACATATCCCCGGGTCGTAGAGGAGATATAGCTGTCAGGAACATGCCATGAGGGTTGGTGGACAGTTGAGAGTAAAAAGTGGTGGTGGACAAAGGATGAGGTGGCATTGCGGACCAAAATACTGCCAGGTAGGCCTTGTGAATAGAGCAAGCGGCAATGTGACCAGTAGTGATTGGTTGCACTTATGCCTCGATTGTGTACCTGGTTGCGCCAAGAGTTCCGCGATGCCGGACGTGACCGTGTCCTGGGCACCGCGGACAGCCCATGCCGCGACTTGCGCAGCACTTTCATTTGCTTTTGCTTCAGAGTAGCTTTCGACTTCATTCATCCATTCATTCATCAACAAACCCATGTGCCCATTTCCATCGCGCACATGCCCACAGGTGCCATGATTCAGCCTGCATATATAGGCAATGGTGTTGGTTAGGTGAAAACAAGCAACCTTGGACTCAAACAGAGAGGGGTACAGTAATGTGCGAGTTCGGGTAAGTTTGTGACCTCGCTCTAGCTGCCACGATTGACGTCGACATTGTGCGAGAAGTCGAGCTCCGTTGCATCTGCGCTGTGCCCCCGTATGGACGACGACCTGTTGGTCAGGTAAGCGTGAGACGGGCCGCCGGCTCCGCCCTCGTGCCCTGGCTACCTAGCGCGCTCCCTCCTGCTCCCAGGGCCTTCCATCAAGCCTTGCGCAGCTACCGGGTGTACCATGGCTTGCAGACAGCAGATGGCGCCGAGCTATCCAAGCTTGCAGGGTAAGCAAGCGAACAGCCTCTGCGGCTGCATGCCTACAGCCTACACTGAGACTTCGCTCCCCTGTGCGTGTGCAGATCGCAAAGCATGCTGGAGGGCACCGGTCCTCAATCAGTCTCAGCACTGGCAACTCACAGTGCAGCCTACATGCCCACCGCCTCCGTCATACAAACCTGCAGCAAGACGTGTTCAGGTGCCATGGCCCCCAGTGCTCACATCAAGCCAGCAGACCCCGCACTGGAGCAGAAAAGACTGCACCCCGCTCAGCCTGCTTTGACTAGCCCCTGCCCCCCGGACCTCTCCCCAGCCCCCACCTCAACCTCTGTTCCAAGGCCCTCCCCTGGGACTACTTCCTTCCTGGTGACCAGCATCGGCCGTAGACCAGCTGCACTTCCATGCGCTCCAGCTGCAGCTGCAGCCGCACCAGCTGCAGCCGCTCCAGCTACAGGTCCCAGCTCAAGCAGCCAGTGGCATGGGCCAGGGGCTCTACTCCCACCCCAGCCTGCCCTCCCCTCCGGACCACACCCGCCAGCCCCCCGCACAGCAGTGGAGAAGGGGGGGCCTGTGGCACTCAATGCGCGAGGCCAACCCTATCAGCAGTGTTCAGGCCAGCTGGCTGGGCATGGCGGTGGGCAGGATTCAGGGTCTGCAGAAGCTCTGCCGCCACCCACCTTACCCTTACCACCACATTCGCCACCCCCACCCTCTCCACAGCTGGCGGGGGCAAACCTCAAGGGCTGTGGTCTAGCTACTGGGCAGCTGGCGCCACAGCAACAGCAGGGGCAGGGGCAACAGGGGCAAGAGGGGCAGGGGCAGCAGGGGCAACAGGGGCAGTGTGGGCAGCTGGGGCAGCAGGGGCAGCAGGGGCAGAGGAGGCGGCAGGGTCAGTGTAGGCAGGAGGAGCAAAGTGAAGGTCAGACGGAGCAGCCAGCTGGGCCCGGGCCTGCCCTGGAGGAGGGAGGCACAGCTCCCCACCCCACAACCAGCACCTCTGGTGGTGCTCAGGGCGGTGACTGGTACGACTGGTACAGCCGCTACTACCACCCTATGTATGCCGCAGCAGCCACCTGGCAGCACTCCATCTGGCCCGCAGCCTGTGCTCCACACCGGAGCCCTACCGCCCTGCACCCCTCCTATGGCCCTGGCCCCACCTGCCCCTGGTCTGAGCCCTGCTGCTGCTGCTGCTGCTGCTGCTGCTGCTGCTGCTGCTGCTGCTGCTGCGTGCCCCCAGATTCCTACTACCCGCCCTGCCCCTGCAGCTGCTGTGCAGCCTCCTCCTCCTCCTCCTGCCTCTGCCCCTGCTGCTCGCCCTACCCTTGCCCCTGCCCCTGCTGCTCGCCCTGCCCGGGCTGCTACCCTTGCTCCTGCTTCAGCTGCTATCCAGGCTGGCAGCAGCATGACTACTCCTACCCAGCTTACATGCAGCCCCCTCACCAGCCAGGTCAGCCAGCACCTCCCACGCAGCCCCCAGCCCCGACCCCACCCACCCCCTTGGGTGTCCAAACCCAGAGCTAGCACAAGCATGCAGGGTAGCCAGCGGCAGTGGTCCACTGCTCTGCTGGAGACTGCTAGCACCTGCCAGCACCTGCCAGCACCTGCCAACACCTGCCAGCACCTGCCTGCTGCCTGACCAGGACTCCAGACACCAGGTCATACTGCTGGCTGCCAGCCTGCCTCAGCCCCAGCTGCACCTTGGCAGCCTTGCAGGACGGCACATGCTGCCTGGCAGCTGTCAGGGCACACCAGCTATCAACCCTCCATCTCTCCCACGGCAGGCTGGTGCAGCTGAGTGTGCAGGCCTGGGTAGGTTGCGGGGTCAGGGGTGTGAGCCATGCGAGGGCAGCGTAGCCGGCAAAGGGCAGCACAGCTGCAGGTTGAGGCGGTGGGTGGGAGGCTGCAGTCAGTGAGGCAGGCAGCAGACGTGAAGCAGTTGAGCACCCACAGCCAACCTCAGCAGCGTTTGTGATGTCCAAGCTTGTGAGTGCGGTACGGGTACGGGTGTGGTGCGGGTGGGTGGGTGTGGGTGTGGGTGTGGTGCGGGAAGACCAGACATGTGGGTGGTTGCTGCCACTGCCACCTCGAACCCTCGACTCCTTCCAGACACTTGCTGGTGGCCTGTAATTGTTAGCTCAAGACTGGCTAGGCGTCGTGTGGTCCCATGCATCTGTGTTGGTGTGGAGTCTCGGGTGCTGATGGCCCTCGAAACCCCTGAGGCTAGGCACCGGCTGAGAGCGTAGCTGCAGGGTAGTTTTTTGCATGCGGGAGCTAGGATAGGTATTTGTATTGTTGTCGGCTGAGGAACAGTGAAGGGTGAAGGCCTTGATCGCCATGCACACGCCTAACGTGGCACTACCATGTCAACATGTGGCTCTGATGACGAGCGTCGTGTGTTGCGTTCGTGGCAATAGGTGTCCGTCACAGATTAGGGCGTTGTCCATCCGCATGGGAACCGGACCTAGCCTCAGAGCACCTCACCACTCACGCTTCTCACAGGGGACTTGAGATCTTTCATATACTTGTCCGCATGCGATTTTACGTGGCATGGCCACCTACCATCGTGGGCTTGCTTTACAACGGTTTATGCCAGTCCTAGGTCAGCCAGGCCAGGCCGGGCCCAATATGTCCTATACGGTGTTCCTTGCTGGCCCAGGCTGTACTTGAAAGGCTCGTGCACGCTAAAGTTGCTGAGGGGATGTCAAGGGCAGTGCCTAGAAGCTTTAGCCAAGGTGGTGCTTGACACCGGATTTCACAACTTTTCCAGCGTGTGGCATCGCATGGAGAAATCGCAAACTGCTCCTGGTTGCGGGGCGCATCCGTCGCTGTGAACAAGCGATGCAGGCCGTGGCCAGCGAGTATGAGCTGCAGCTCAATGGGATGCGGCTCAAGCTGCAAAACCTGCGCAAGCAGATGGTGGACCGCGCACTGCAGCGAGGTCGCCCTGTACGAGCTCATCCAGACCAGTACCCGCCACTCGACGAAAGCAAAATGACATGGGAGACGCAAATCGCGCAGTTGCTTGCCATGGCCTTGTTGGAGCCCAACACCTTGTTGCCTCTGGACTTGATGACACTGCACAAACGCGTAAGGGCTGCTTGCCATGCCGCAGCAATGCCACAACTGCACATCTTCAACTACAAGCTGCACCTGGCCATGCACCGCCTTCCCGCAGCTGTTGCAAGGCCCAGCTGGGGACAAATATGCAAGGGCTTTGTCAGCGATGGCAGTGTCAGGCCCGGAGGTGCTGATCGCCAAGATGACAGCCGCCTCAGGCGCCCTGGAGAGCCTGCAGCTAGAGCTAGGGCCTCCTGGCACCGGCCTCGCTGATGGGGTCCCTCACCTTTGGATCGTAGGCATGGACCGGGCGGCCCTTGCACGGTGCGCCCCTCGCCCTGTCCCTTCCCTCCGCCCCTCTCCCTGCCATGCAGCCAGCCACCCCGTCAGCACACAGACTGCTTACTGGGAAGGCAGGCAATATGTGCCGCATGCAACTGGCTTGCTATTTTGTGTAGGCAGGGCTGGCTCCCCCTGCCCCCACCACTCTAACTCGCCCCCACCCCCCTCTGCCCCCCATCTCTCAGACGCCCCTGCCCGCACCAAGCCCCAGCCCCTGCCTGCCCCACCAGGCCCACCCGGCCCACCTGACTGTCCCTACAGGTTTGCTGGGGTGGAGGACCCCGTGGCCCGGGTGACCGCCCAGGCCGCTGCCCTGCTGGCGCAGACCGGGGCGCTGCTCCCCCCTCTGGTGGCCGCCACGCCCCTCCCGGGCCTGGCCATGCCTGCCCTCACCGGCCTCCCCACCACCCACCTGCCCCCCATCCCCCTGCCTGCTGCCTCAGGGCCGCCCCACCTGCTGCCCCCATTGCATGGCATGGCAGCAGGAGGACCGGGGGGCATGACTGGCTCGGGGGGGCAGCAGCCACCAGGTCCCCCCTCAGGTGTGAGGGCTGGGCAGTTGTGTGACATGCAGATTCGGTGAGGCTGGGAGTGAGAAGTGAGACCATGTCTGTACTATGCAAGCACAGGCAAAGATGTCAATGCAGGCTTAACTATGCTGGCTGCACACATGCATGTGTTTTGTTTTGGCAACAGGCATGGAGTTGCTTGTTTGCACCTGGACCAACGAGCATGAGATTTGTTTTTGTGTGATGCCATGCAGTGTCCATGCCTCCCATCATGGCTGGCCCCATGCAGTCCCACAGCCAACAGTCCCAGCAGAGCAGTCAACATCAGATGCAGCCGCAGCCGCAGCTCAACCAGCAGCAGCAACAGCAGCAAATGCAACAGAGACAGCAGCAGCACATGCAGCACATGCAGCAGCAGCATATGCAACATCAGCACCAGCAGCAGCAACATCAACATCAACATCAACATCAGCAACAACAGCAGCAGCAACAGCATCAGCATCAACAGGCATCCCACCCACTCCAGCCCATGCAGCCGCCTCAACCGCCCCCCCAACACCAGCAGCAGCAGCAGCAGCAGCAGCAGCAGCAGGGTTATCAAGGTCAAAGAACCCAGCCTGGTCCTGGGTCAGGGCCAGTGCAAGGGGGAGGGGGCGGGCCAGCCGGGGGCCCTGCTGCTGGGGGCAAGCGCAGCAGAGAGGAGGCCACTGCCCTGGAGGCGCTGCTCAGCCGCAAGACCATGCGCGACAGGATGGACAGGTGAGTCCTGGGGGGGGTCAATACGGGCGGGGCGGGGCGGGGCGGGGCGGGGCGGGGCGGGGCGGGGCGGGGCGGGGCGGGGCGGGGCGGGGCGGGGCGGGGCGGGGCGGGGCGGGGCGGGGCGGGGCGGGGCGGGGCGGGGCGGGGCGGGCAGGGGCCAGGGGCTGCAGCACCTTTTGCTGCAGGACCGCCACTATCCTCCACTGCTGCTGGTGATGCTGTGTGGCAGCTGCATAAGGTTGAATTGGGTTGATCTCTGGTGTTGCTGCTGCTGTTGTTTTTGCGCCTGCTGCTGCTGGGCTGGCGGATCAGGGGTGAGGGCAGCGAGCTGGTGGAGGTGCTGAGCAAACCCAGCGCCCGCGAGGCCGCAGCCCTGGAGCAGTTCCGCACTGCAGGCGGAGGCAGCGCCATCCAGGAGCACTGCACCCACCTGACCAAGGAGGACTGCAAGAAGTGGGTGGGGCCACAGCAGCCAGCCATGAGCACCACACAGGTTGGCTTGGTGGCCAACTTCAGGGTTTACTGAGCCTCCAACGCGTTGACTGCTGCCCACGCTGTATCATCCCGCCCCGCCCCACCTCGCACTTGGCAGCTGTCTCATGCGTTTACCGTTTGCCTGCTACCCGCTCCACCCCACCTCACCCCACCCCACCCCGCTCTTAGCCCTCTGCCCAACCCCTCTGCCTTGCCTATCCCCCGCTGGCCTCCCCCTCCCATCTGCCCTGCCCCTGCCCCTCTGCCCCTCCCCCTCTGCCCTGCTCCCCGCCCCTGCACCCTCAGGGCCAGCAACAGCCCAGTGGCGTGCCCAAGAGTGCATTTCCGCCGCCTGGTGTACGCCCACACTGACCTGTCGCTGGGAAACTGCTCCTACCTGAATACCTGCCGCAACTACCGCAACTGCAAGTAAGCCTACTGGAGGGGGAGGGGGAGGGGGAGGGGGAGGGGGAGGGGGAGGGGGAGGGGGAGGGGGAGGGGGAGGGGGAGGGGGAGGGGGAGGGGGAGGGGGAGGGGGAGGGGGAGGGGGAGGGGGAGGGGGAGGGGGAGGGGGAGGGGGAGGGGGAGTTGCTTGCAAGGGCCCCTGTCAGCCAAGGCGAGGACCGCCCTCCTAGGGCCTTGAGCCTGCCAGCCACCCCACCTGTTGCCTCAGGCCTGCCAGGCTTACTTCCATTGAGTGAACCCCTGGTGATGACCAAGCCCCACGCTTTCTGTGTTCTGTCGCATTGCACTGCATGGCAGTCAAACAGAAAGCTGCAGTGGCCCCACACAGGCAACGCGTGTGTTGGTTACCCAGACACAGAATACAAGTCATCATGCTGCAGCTCTCACAGTTGGCCTGGCCGCTCGGATGCTTGGCTGCCTCCCCTGCCTGCACACCCACCCCTGCCTGTTGCCTGCTGCCTGTTGCCTGCTGCCAGGTACATACACTATGAGGTGCGGCCCTGGTTTCCAGCCTCTCCCTCCGGCATCCCTTGACGCTGCACGGGCTCCACTGCCTGGCACTCAGCTCTCCGCAGTCTGCCCTTACTCTACCCTGCACTGCCCCGTCACCCGGAGGCCTGGATGCATCCAGCACTCCTGTAGCACATCAGACGTCACAGCAGAAGTGGCCCTGGCCCTGGCCCTGGCCCTGGCCCTGGCCCTGGCCCTGGCCCTGGCCCTGGCCCTGGCCCTGGCCCTGGCCCTGGCCCTGACCCTGACCCTTCCCCACTAGCCTCAAGTGATTCCTATCCTGCCCCCATGTCTTCGGCCTTAGGTGGATGACGACGTCCCCCCTCCTACTGGCCTGGTGCCTGGCCCAGGGGGGGTCATGGTGCCCGCCATGCACCCAGCCATCCTGGGCCTGGGAGGCCGACCACCAGCTGCTGCTGTACCCGTCCCTAGGTGAGGTGAGGCGGAGGGGGGGCGGAACGGCGTTGGCAGAATGGGGTGGGTGCACAACATGCCCCTCACTCTTCCCTTGACCCTGACCAGCAGTGACTATCCATATGCCTGGGCTGGGAGTATGTGTGGTGCAGCACATGCAACAAATTGACATGTGGCATGTGACAGGCAAATGCCTGAGGCTGAGGCTGAGGCTGAGGCTGAGGCTGAGGCTGAGGCTGAGGCTGAGGCTGTTAAGCCTGACCCTGGTAGTGGTGGTGAACATTGGTGCTGTGTTGCCTCTGCTGTATTATCTCACTTTTGCCTCTATCTCACTTTAGCTGGAAAGAGGCACTGCAATGAGCATAAATGCCTGCATGGCTGAGGGGGTGGGATGTGGTCATTGTGCTTCGCCCCATGGCAGCTGCTCCCAAGTAGTGTGAGTTGTAAAGGAGAACTAAGTGAGGGATGTGGAGAACCATGTGTTGTGAGCTATGGTGTGAGGTGTGGTGTGAGGTGGTGTGGTGTGGTGCTGCAGGTACCTGCAGGCGCTGGAGCAGCCCCAGTGGATTCGGTGTGACGTGCGCAAGCTGGACATGTCAGTGTTGGGCAAGTTTGGCATCATCATGGCAGACCCCCCCTGGCAGGTGTGACCAGGCCAGGATACCTAGTGTGACCCCCCCTGGCAGGTGTGACCCCATACCTGCACAGAGCCCGACCCCTGCTGGATGACTGGCTGGCAAAGGACAAGGGTCTGGGTGGACCTAGGCGGCTGACGCTACAGGACAACCCCGCCGCCTGCCTGACCCAGCCCAGCCCAGCCCAGCCCAGCCCAGCCCAGCCCAGCCCAGCCCAGCCCAGCCCAGCCCAGCCCAGCCCAGCCCAGCCCAGCCCAGCCCAGCCCAGCCCAGCCCAGCCCAGCCCAGCCCAGCCCAGCCCAGCTCGCCCCTCCCCGTCCCACTCCACCCCATCCCTCACTGGCCTGCCCCGCCCCGCCCTGCTGCACTGCACCTGTTGCTCCTGGCTGCTTGCCTGCAGATCCATCAAGACCTGCCATACGGTACGATGGAGGATGAGGAGATGCGCAACATGAACATCAGCTGCCTGCAGGATGATGGGGCCATCTTCATGTGGGTCACAGGTATGTCACACTACATGCCACACTCAACATCACACTGCCATACCGGCACAAAAAGTCACACCACCTGCGACCCGCTAGTGCGGAGCCGGCCAATCAATGCCGGCTTCCTCCACCACTCCCTGGGGTGCTGCCGTGGCTGGCATTCCATCACGGCTGTCAGCAGCGTGATGTGCATCCCAGGCCGTCAGCAGGGATACGCCCAACTTGTTGCATGGGAGTCGGCAATGCAGCCAGCCACAGCTGATTGTCTGCCTGGTAGGACAGATTGTGCCTTCCCTTACCTTATCAGTGGATGACCTGCTTCCACTAGCCTCTTGCAGCAATCAACACTGTCATGGGCGGGGGGGGTGCGACATGAGCAAGAGTGATTTGTAAAGGGTAGTGTGTAAAAGTTGAGTGTGAAGAGTGTAAGAAGTGTGGGGCCCAGGGGTCACGCCAGGGCAGGAGCCAGGCAATGGTTGGGCAGATGTTTTGCCAAGACAGGGCCGGCTGGGTTGAGGGGTGGTGAGGCCAACCAGGGGAGGACAGGCAAGCAGGCCGGCGGGTTGAGGCAGGCAGGCAGGCGGGCAGCTTGCTGCTGAGCTGTGTTGTGCCGCAGGTCGAGCCATGGAGCTAGGGCGCGAGTGCCTGAAGCTGTGGGGGTATGACCGGGTGGATGAGCTGATCTGGGTCAAGACCAACCAACTCAACCGCCTCATCCGAACCGGGCGCACCGGCCACTGGCTGAACCACAGCAAGGAGCACTGCCTGGTGGGCGTGAAGGGCAAGCCAGCGCTCAACAAGTAGGTGGGCGTCAGCTATGAGGCGGTGTGGGTTGGCTGGGAGGTGCAGGGCAGCAAGTAGGTGCACTTTGACAGGGAGGCTGAGGTGATGGAGGTCCTGGGAAGGGCCTGGGTAGGGTCAGGAAGGCGTCAGCCCCATCACAGGCTGCAGCACCTGGTCTTGCAAAGAAACCCTTGGCAGCATCAGGGGCGGCTGGTGCCATGTTTGGCAACACCAGCTGCAGCCTGGCAGTGCTGTCAGTCCCCTGACGTGGTAAGCGGCACAGGCTGCAGCGGCCGCATGACAGGCTGGCCACAGCCACACTGCTGCCACAGCAACCAGAGCCACAAGGTGTGAGGTGTGAGGTGTGGGGTGTGGGGTGTGAGGGTGGTGGTAACACCCCCTAGGCCAAACACCCGCCAGCCTGGCGTGGCTGCTGGGCTGCTGCTGCCCTCCTCTGCAGCAGCAGCTGCACAGCAGCTGGTAGTGGCAAGCGGGTGGTACCAGCTGGCCGGCTATTGCTGAGGGTGGGCTCGCGTTGACCTGTTGCATGGTCCAGGTTTGTGGACTGTGATGTGGTGGTGGCAGAGGTCCGGGAAACGTCCCGCAAGCCCGATGAGATGTACCCCTTGCTGGAGCGCCTGAGTCCAGGCACTCGCAAGCTAGAGGTGGCTGCCGACCCCCTCACCCTCACCCTCACCACCCCCACTCCTCTGCTGCCATTCCCCCCCGGCCGGCATCCTGGCCTGGCCCTGACTTGCACTCTTTTGGCTGCCTCATCGCTGCCTTCATTTTTAGCGTACTGAGTTTACTTGACCCTACTGACTAGACGCCCTGGCTTGCACTCCACACCCGGCCAGACCTCACGCAAGCTGAAGGTGGATGTTGACCCGCTGCCCTTCCCCCCTGCTGCCCTCCCACCCCGCTGCCCTCCCACCCTGCTGCCCTCCCACCCTCCTCCCGTTCACCCTGGCCCTGGCCTGCCCTGCCTCTCACTCCCTTGCTCTTAGCTGCCCTCACCACACTTGGCGTGATTCAGCCTCTCTTCACCTCCCTTGCCACCAACCTGGCTCTCACCACTATTGCGGTGACCTGGCTCTGCCCAGCCCGTAAGGTGCACCACGTCCTCCAACCACACTGCCATGCATCCATCCACTGAGCAACAGGCCGCCGTGCGCTAGGTCTCCCTCACCGCCGCATAGCTTGCGAGCAGGACTAGCCGTTTCATTGCATCAGGGGTGTAACGCTAGGCATCAGGGGTAAGGGACGGTGGCCAACCAGCAATGCCCCTGACCCTCAACAGGCAGTAGTTAGGGATAGTGGCCAGCCAGCGAGTCTTTTGCCTAGCTAGGGAGCCTGGTTGTACTGACCAGATGCCTGCAGCAGTCAATGCCAGTGGGGGTGACAGGGCTGGCAGGCAAGCAAGCAGCCCGCCACCTTCCCCCGACCTGGCCTGCACTCAGCACTTGCTCATTGCCCCTCACCCTACCCAGTCAGCATCTGTCCCTCCCCATCACTCCCAGCCACCCTGTCGTCCCTTGTGGTGCAGATCTTCGCTCGTGCCCATAACCTCAGCCCTGGATGGGTGGGCCTGGGCAACCAGCTGGACGGAGTGCACGTAAGCTTTCCAGCAGGCCCTTACAGCTCAGCATGCTTGTGGGTCACACAGGTCACCAGTATATGCTTACAGGGGACAGCGCCACCACTGCAGCCATCGGTGAACATGCCGCTCAGCCAAGTCGCCCTTACTGCGTTCAGTGCAGCACATGTGATGTGGTTGTGTGTTCGCCTGGCTTAGAATGGGCTTGTGGTGGATGCAACGGAACAGCGGCACACCTTGCATGCGGCGATAACTTGTGGTGGTGCCTGGTGCCGCAATGGTAAGGGTGCGATGTGGACGCACCGTGGCTGCTGTGCCGCGCTTTCCCGCACAGGTGCTGGACCCAGACATGCGCGCGCGGTACGAAGCCCGATACGGGAAGGCGGGGCCGGACGGGGTGCTCCCTCCGCCCGACACGTGAGGCAGCAAGAAGTGGTCAACTCTTACATACGCAGTCCAGTGGTCCCGATAGCCCCTCATGTCACACCAATGAGTTGTAATCAATCACAGGCTGCGGGCTCATCATTGTAAAGGCTACAGTTAATTTGCCTGCTGCCCACTTCAGCTCAGCCTTCTGGTGTGTGTGCCTGTGGCCCGAGCTCCCATAGTAGCTCCACCCCACACATCCCCATTGTGAGGGATTGAGCTTTCATTTTTGATGGGGATGTCTTGCCGTAGCTGGCTAATGATGTAACCTGCGCCGCCATTTATCCGACAGAGCCTTGTCGGCTATTTCCACACACTCCTGGCCTGGCCTGCCTGGCTTTGGCATTGCTTGCTGAGCGGCCATCTTATCTGCACAGCTCAGTGGGACGTGGCCCGGAGCCGATTGCACAGCGGCGATTATTCAGCGCGGTTAAGACGCCCCGGTCATAGAGTCAGGCGCTCCCAACTGTTAAAAATGACAGGAAACTGACCCTTGGCAGTCGGACGGCTGTAACTCTGCACTCACTGCGTCAAATGTTATGCTAGATGATTCACAATGTAGCCAACCCAGCCAGCTACCTTTCACCCATCCAGAATAAATATACACTGAGTAGGCCGTGCACAACAAAGCGTCAAAGTTGGTGATTCAAATTTGAGCCGTAGCGGAGCATGCAGTCATCGCTGCGACCGCCCGCGTCGCTTAGGCTGCTCAACATGAGCATGCGCGTCGGCGGCAGCAGTCGGATCGGAAAGCGGTTGCGGGAATGTGGCACTGAGCCCACCTCTTCCCCATACCTGGAGGGCAATGCCACAGCTCGACCATTTTGACTTACAATATGCTACTTACTAGGTTAAGCTCATCTAGGACATCGCTACAAACACTCATACTCAGACAAGCCAAAAGCTCACTTTGGTCGGTGACCCCCAACTCCCTTAGCCGATCTCAGGACCGGGGCCATGCAGTCAGACACACAACTCCACACCTTGACCGAATCAGGACTCGGCTCCTCTGAGAGTTACACTCCCCTACATGCCATCCACCTGCGTGCAAAGTTTCATAGCTCAACTGCCACCCCACAGCCCCGTAGCCCTGATTCTGCTTGGAGAACATGATGTAATTTCAAAGCTGTCAAACTGATAGGCCTGGGCTGTTTAACGTGCGGTTTGTCTCAATAAATGCGCCAATGAGTCAAGAACAAACATTTTATAGCCAATTTCCTATGGGTGCTGCGGGTGAAACACAGTGGAGGACACAGTGGAGGAGGGGGTCTGTAAGCCGTTGATACCTGAGTGTGCGCCGACCCAAAGGGTGTATTCGGCGGAAGCGAGTATAACAATATGTTCCAAACACCCCGTCAAGGTGCCCTGCACGCCCGGCAGGCATCGCGATGGGTGTTTGCCGGACATTCCATGTGTGCACAATCCGCTCACTGCGCTAGGTAGATGGGGTCACAGCGATGTGGCTCACCGTGCCAAGGAGACTCGTCTCGCCGCTGTGATTTGTTCGCGGGCACATGTGGCAGTACGCGAGCAAAGACTCCCATGGCTTGCGCTGATGGTCAGATGACGCGCATTGCTTTGCAGCTACCAATGTGACAAACGCTATCGAAAAAGATGCAGTATTGAGAGAGTACTTGCATGCATATTACCAACCCCATGTTGGGAGCGCCTGACATAGAGTCTGCACATGGTGTAGGAATTGCACACACGTCATGTCATGTGGCCACGTCATGTCATGTGGCCAGACCAGGGAGCGCTGCCAGCCAAGGGCAAGGAGTACCCTGGTCTGAGCTACAAGCGGCTGCGAGACAAGCAACCCAAGGCCCAGCAGCTGCAGCCTGAGCCTGCTGAGGCACAGTAGTGTGAGTGCACACTTCAGCTGTCATCGGCTTACATCAGTGCTTGTTGTTCATGCCAAATCTACACTATAGCCCTCACGGTCAGGCAATAGTGTAGGTGGTAGGCACTCATGCACCATGTCCGTGTGCATTGGGTATACTCCACACAGCTCATCAACACCATTTGAGTTGGGCCACTAGTGGTCCCTATCATTCCCGCTAGTGGCTGCTAGTGGCCACTACTGGTCCGGCTCAAATGGAGGGCCTAGTGAGGGACAAAGCGGCTGCCTTGACACTCTATGGGATTGGAAGTTTGTGACTGGGAATAGGGGATTGGGGGCCTGCAGCGCTAGGTGCACAAACAGAGGTGCACATGAGAGTGAGGGCAGTTGTCACACCATTATGTATGGTCATTACTGGCACAAGGGTGTCAGAAGATGAGAAGCGCATGTGTTTAAGATGATTTTTTATTTGTGGACGGGAAAGTCAGTTGTGTGCGCACACCACCCTGTGTATCCGCATCCTCTGCCGTGGAGGGTGTCAAACTGACCAACACTATATGGCTGCTGCTGAGTAGAAGACGATGGCGGGTGACATCACGGTCAGGCTGCGGTTTACTCCATGTCTCACGGCCTGGTTGGTTTGCTGGTACATGACAGGTCGTCATTGTCAGCTGCAACTGCAGGTCACCCCCGCCAATGGCCCCGCAATCCACTTTTGGCACCGTCTTCGATCCGCTTCGTGTGATTCTTCCACCGTTGGGCTCTGTATCTCACAGCGGTGTCGCTAGCAGGTTAGACCCCCTTTTGTCGATGCATTGTCTCGACGACTTGATTAGCTTCGCAATGTCATTCTCCATCTGTTGATATGCGTGTCGCAACAGGAGAGGTGGATTGGTTGCCGGAGGCATTTCCGTGCCGAGCAGCCCTTTGCAACCGTCGGACTAGCAACTCGCGAATACATCACAGGCAAGCACGGGGCGCTGTGCCTTATTGCGTGTTGCAAACGATGCTAACACATGCAGCCAAATCTGCTGACCTGCACAGGTGCTTGGCTGTTTTGAGGATCAGCATGAAACCCACATCAGCCCAAGGCTCTCCCAAGCAGCAATCCAGCTAGGCAATCAGCCTTTGAAAACCGTGCCTTGGAGGTGAGTAAGCTTGTAATATACGTCACTCAGTCTAGGTCACTTTGATGTTCACGCGCACACTTGCGCAATGCATGACAGGCATGAACAGGTGAGTGTAGCACACATCTGTCATGAGCCTGAAGATGCGGATATTTTTACTTATTTCCAACCATGTTTTGTAGTGTGTGCCAGTTGCGCATGCAAGACCTTGTTTTTTAGTGTGTGCAAGATGCCAATAGTAAATCACCCCCATCTAAAAAACAAACCTGCAAGTAACGAGCCACATTCTAGACGATGTGCTGTTTGTGGACAGACGTCTGCAGTCAAGAGTATGAATGAGTTTGTGGTGGTTGACATAGTGGGGGAGGATGCGTACCACGGCCGCTACCGGATTGTCTTTGGCCCCGCTGGCGTGCTGAAGGGATGCGTGGTAGATGCATGCCAACGTGCAGGGCTTGCCCCTCTGGCCCACAGAGATTGCGTCAGAATGCACCAAAAGCAACAACACCCTCCTCCCTCCCCACCCCAGCAGCCACATCCTCCTCCCACCTCCTCCCTCCCCACCTCCTCCCTCCCTCCCCACCCCACCTCACCCCACCTCCCCCCTCCACCCCTCCTTCCTCCCTCCACATCATCCTCCTCCCTCCCCACCCCGGCAGCCACACCTCCTCCCCCCTCCCTGCCACACTCACTACATGGCCAGACCTTGGAGCAGCAGCCCCCTCCCCCCTCCCTGCCCCCAAAGCTTTATGACAAGCTCCAGGATCAGGTTTCTCCTTGCCCCCCCCCCCCCGCCCTCCCCCCCGCTACAGCCACCCTTGCCCCCCTCCCCTCCCCGGCCCTCTCCCCCGCTACAGCCACCCTCCCCTCCCCCTCCCCCGCTACAGCCACCCTCTCCCCCTCCCCGGCCCTCTTCCCCGCCCCCCCCCCCGCTACAGCCACCCTTGCCCCCCTCCCCTCCCCGGCCCTCTCCTCCGACCCCTCCCCAGCAGCCACAACAGCCCCCTCCCACCTTCACTACCCACAAGTAAGTTGTAAGGGCTGTGGTTGGAGCTATGTGTCAAGTGCCAATGAAGTGGCATACAACGTCTGTAATGTGTCCATGTTTTGCAGGTGTTGGCAATGTGGTGCCCTACAGCAGCCCGGAGGCTACCCTCAGGTCGACCCACACCTGCCCTCTTCCTTATCGTCAGCGCGGCGGGAACATCTTGATGCCGTGGAATCTCACTTGTGAGTGGGATGTCAACAACACAACGTATCACTACACCCGTTGCCAGCCCTCCCCCCACCAGCTATGCCAGCTATGCTCCATGCCATCCTTGCATCCTAGCTTGCTCATGTGGTCAATGACGGCATGTGCTTGTGGTGCACGCATGAGCAACCCCCCTCAGCCGTGTGGTGCACAATGCCGTGGTTCGATGCCTCTGAGCCAATGCCCATGCTGCTAGACAAGGAAGCTGATAGGCAAGCTGCTTTGAACGCAGAGTGTATTAGGCTCATGCTCTTGGACACCCCTGGTATGCCTCAATTCGATAAACTGAACAAGGACCTATTGAAAGCGTGGTGCAAGCACAATAACATCAGAGGGGTTTCAAGTGAATCAAAGAATGAGTTGCGTGACATGTGCCTGCTAAAGTTGAGAGAGAAGGTTGAGGCACCACGGCACATGTAACACTGAAAGCCAGAGCCATCCCGAGCCATCCCGACAACATAGTGCCAAGTGATGATGTAGCGCAGGCATGATGCAGCTTCTATTTGCATAGAGTCATGCCGCGACGTAAATGAGGTAAGGGGTGCCAGCTGGCTGACTTGTGCGCATATTCACAAACTATATGCTCCATGCACTGACATGCAAGCAGGCGTAATGCACTTGTGCCGTTGGCTTACGGCGTGCTTAGAAGGATTGCCAGCCTCGCCTTATAATGTGCGTGAGTCTTTTAGGAGCGGAAGGCATAGGTCAGGTTTGGGCGGGCGCCGATCTGAGCTAGTGTTTTGCGGCTAGTGGATGTCGCATACGCCTGTTACACCCGACTGCGTCAAAACGTTGTCACGAGCTACACGGAGATTCGCGCCCCAGACCGTCTCACATATGCGGGGCCAATGGCGGGGGTGACCAGCGCCGGGCCAGTGCTTACCTGATGATGTTGTTGTTGCTTGTTGAGCACATTAGGCCCCTGACTTGGGATCACTTTGCCTTGCTTTTCACTGACCGCAGCCACCTGTATGGACACATGGAGCAATGTTCATTTGTAAGGTTTTTCCTTGAGCTTTTACCTTGCTTTTACTCTGGCCAACCATCTTGACCCTCACCTTGACGCTATCTTGAACCCCCTCACCTGAAGGACTCTGGCGGCGTATCACGGAGGCCTCACTGGGAGTGATGTTGGCTGCGCTGACCCGGCTGGTGCGGGACTCATCCACCATCACCACTCGTCAGGTGGGAACTGCCTCAGCGCCTCCTTCAACATTTGCTTGACAGGGACACCCCTGGAGCCAATGGTGCCGCTGCCATTGAAGCCAGCTGCCCCAGTGCCAGGCCAGTGCCAGGACACAATCCGCCGACCGCAGCTTGGCCTGCTTGATGAGATGCAGCCACACATGGTACAACACACATGGCACACATGTGGAAGGTCAGGTTCAGCAGCAGGTGTAGGAGCAGAGCTACTTTATGTTGACTACTGCCTAGCTCTTGGCAGCTGCTACTAGGCCCTAACTTAGACCAGGACCTTGCCACCACGCGTTGCTTGCCATAGTAGAGCCGGAACTTGGCGTTGGCCCAACGTGGCTTCGAGACCTCGGCCCACATTGCGTCGTACGTCGCCAGGACAGTGTCGGGGAACTGCCGGTACGAGGCCAGCGAGCTGGGCTTGCTGCTGATCAGGTGTCCCCAACAATGCATTGGCAACTGCGCAGTTATGCTCGTATCCTGGCAAGCGGCGCGTTGTTCGTTGCACCATGCCGGCGCAAGCGATCGCGGACTGCTCATCACCGCTTGTTCTAGTGGTGAGAAGTGGCACCAATGAGGGAACTCCGCCTGGCATCTAGCCGGAAGTACTCACATTTCAGCCCGCCAGGCTCGCTCAGCCAGCAGGTTGTTGGTGCCATGGTTGGGCATCGACATTGCTGCGAACGCGGGAAATGTGCGTCTCTCTCTCGCCAGTCACACAGGAAAAGGGACCCTCATCCTCTATTTGGGTTGTTGTGAGCTCACCACTGTGACTTTTTCAGACTTTCGATACTTAACTCTGTTCCTTACTCAACGTCACAACTGCTGGAGAAGAAAGCATGGCAATTAGTTGATCAGGCCTGCTCAAAATGACATTGGCGTGACCCGACTTTGCCATGAATGATTAGCCCATCCGACACTGCCCCTTGCAGGCCCCCCCCCCCCCCCCTCCCCAGCCCAGCATAGACTTCCTACCTCCTCTCACCCACTTCCAACCCCAGCCCGGCCCTCCCCACCCCCCTCCAACCCCTTCCCACTTCCTCCCAGCCCCCTCACTGCCCTCCCACCCCCCTCCCCACCCCCTTGCGGCTTCACCTTGGCCAGCCACGTCTTGGTGCGCCACCGTGGCCATATTCGTCTTGCCCAGGCCCACGCCCAACCAACCACTCCGCGTGAAGATGGGCCAGCCCATGCCCTTGCCCATCCGCAGATCATGGCATCATACGAGCACCTCATCAGCTCGTGTCATGTTGTTGCCTAACACGCAAGGCAGCTGATTGGAGCACCCAAGGCATGGCTGGCATCTAACTGCAGGGAGCACTCACTTGGCTGTCTTTGGGCCCTTAAATGTACTCGCCCGGCTCCGCTGGGTCAGGTAGGGCACCGTACCCGAACTTTTTCAAGGAGGTGACTGTAGCGTTCCTATTCTGCACTAAGCGGATCGGCGCTAGTGTCACTGCTGAAGTGTGATACATGCAGGTTAAGTGGTGGGCTGTACTGCTGCCCACCATTCGGGTTCGATCCCCGGAGGCCGTTCTATGTCTTACCTTGGTTGCGTTGCAACAATCTGACACCTGTAACTGCAGTTAGCGTTGCATGACGTTCACACCGTGAAAATATTTAAGGCGTGTCCTTTCTGAACGCTACATTGGTTTCCGAATTCCGATACCTCAGTGACTGGCCGCACCATGACTGACAACACGCCAACTGGCGAAACACCAGGCGCTGGTCCGTCCAACGATCCCGCGGGTTTCAGGGCCATGTCGGCCTAGGCCCTTTGTGATCCCGAGTTTGCCAATACCCTGAGGGCAGCTCTGTTCCCTGACGGTGCTCTTGCTGCAACTTCGTCGCGGAATGGGCAGGGCGATGGCCCAGTCCCTCCAGGCGATGAAAACGACGAAGAGGAGGAGCAGGATGAAGAGGAAGAAGCCTACGAAGCCTCTAAGGGCGAGATTGACTTGTTTTCCGCAGACCAGCTGGCCCAGTCGCTACTGGACACGCAGGACCAATTGAAGGAGGTTCGTGTTAAGATGGCCAAAATGGAGTCTTGCCAAAAGCCGACAGATCGCACGTTGGCTGCGCTGGCTGAGAAGGTGGGTTTATTCCCAGGGTCCCCTCCTTCCCTCCAGGCCAGGCTGTTTAGTATGCGCACTCCGTCTCCAAGTCGATCAGGTACACGTTCAGCGTGTATTCCTAGTACCTTCAACTCGATCGATGGGAGAGGCGGCGCTTTGCACCACCTCTTCCCCAGGTCCCTACTTATTCCCAGTTGCTAAATCCGTGCCTGACCCTGATAAATGGACTGATAACTGCACTAGGTCTCGTCGCAGGGTTTTTGCCTTGTGCGACGACTTAGAAGCACACTGTCAGCGCTACAATTTTGACATTGCCTCTGTCTTTCCTGCATTCCCGTCTGAGGCTGCGCGTGATGTTTGGTTGCCATCCATCCGTGCTGCTCACTTCGCACAATCACGTACTGCACCTACCTGACCCTACCTGCGACTGTCGTTTCTTGAGTACATAGGGGACGATCTGCGTGGCGACCAGATTGATGCCAGGAAGAAACTGATTGAGAGCAGCATTCGTATGTCAGCTCAGGTCCCGCTGTCTGATTATATCACTGAATACAGGGACAATCCGCTTACTGCTGGTGTCCAGTGCATGGACGGGAATTTGCTTGTCTCCCAATTATTAAGAGACTGACACTCACCCTGAAGGCGGCAGTCCTTCGGGATTCTGCCCCTTTTCCGGCGTTCTCACTGGCTCAGGCTATCGATTCTGCCAGGCAGGCTCCGCGTAATGCTGAGATCCTTGCTGAAGCAATCGGCCCCAAGCGGCATGTTGCTGCGGTGCAGGCCAAGCAGCTGGCTGACTGCCTGGACCAGGCAAGCAACCCTCGTCCTCCCAGGAGCACCCAGAGCGACCACCCACCTGCCAAGTCCAAGGGGCGTTCCATGCCTCCCAGGGACGGCATGGCTGCTGGTCTTGATGAGGGTTTCCGTGTCATTTGGAAGCAACGGGCTGAGGAGGCTGCTCAACAGTCTGACATGAAACCTGGCCAGTACTGCCATCACTTCCAGGATTCCAGGCACCTAAAGCCTCAGTGTCCCTATAAGGACATGCCAGCCTTGGAGGCCGAGAAGCTATCAGGCTACCACCACCCTCATGCAGATGCTAAGGCTGCATGGAAGCGTCGCTATAAGCAGAATGACTCTGAGCCCAAGAAGGGCAAGCGTGCGTCAACCAATGGAAAGTGAAGTGTTGCCCAGCCAGGACTGTGCCATGCCTGTGCTGTGGTACAGAATGATGAGCCTGCCATGAGGTCTGTCTTGTGCACCTGTGCCACCATGATGATGGGGACTGAGCCCCAGCAGACTGTTGTTCCTGGTGTTGCTGAGCATGATATGAGACAGCCTTTCCCTCATTTAACTGCTGGTGGCCAGCCGTTACCTGAGCATACTTCTGTGTTGGATGAGGGAAAGGCTGGCTCATGTCATGCTCCTGTTGAGCAGCTCCTGTTGAGCAGCCTCCTCAACCCGTTGCTTCCAAATGACACGGAAACCCTCATCAAGACCAGCAGCCATGCCGTCCCTGGGAGGCATGGAACGCCCCTTGGACTTGGCAGGTGGGTGGTCGCTCTGGGTGCTCCTGGGAGGACGAGGGTTGCTTGCCTGGTCCAGGCCGTCAGCCAGCTGCTTGGCCTGCACCGCAGCAACATGCCGCTTGGGGCCGATTGCTTCAGCAAGGATCTCAGCATTACGCGGAGCCTGCCTGGCAGAATCGATAGCCTGAGCCAGTGAGAAGGCCGGAAAAGGGGCAGAATCCCGAAGGACTGCCGCCTTCAGGGTAAGTGTCAGTCTCTTAATAATTGGGAGACAAGCAAATTCCCGTCCATGCACTGGACACCAGCAGTAAGCAGATTGTCCCTGTATTCAGTGATATAATCAGACAGCGGGACCTGAGCTGACATACGAATGCTGCTCTCAATCAGTTTCTTCCCGGCATCAATCTGGTCGCCGCGCAGATCGTCGCCTGTGTACTCAAGGAACGACAGTCGCAGGTAGGGTCAGGTAGGTGCAGTACGTGATTGTGCGAAGTGAGCAGCACGGATGGATGGCAACCAAACATCACGCACAGCCTCAGACGGGAATGCAGGGAAGACAGAGGCAATGTCAAAATTGTAGCGCTGACAGTGTGCTTCTAAGTCGTCGCACAAGGCAAAAGCCCTGCGACAAGACCTAGTGCAGTTATCAGTCCATTTATCAGGGCCAGGCACGGATTTAGCAACTGGGAATAAGTAGGGACCTGGGGAAGAGGTGGTGCAAAGCGCCGCCTCTCCCATCGATCGAGTTGAAGGTACTAGGAATACACGCTGAACGTGTACCTGACCGACTTGGAGACGGAGTGCGCATACTAAATTGCCTGGCCTGGAGGGAAGGAGGGGACCCTGGGAATAAACCCACCTTCTCAGCCAGCGCAGCCAACGTGCGATCTGTCGGCTTTAGGCAAGACTCCATCTTGGCCATCTTAACACGAACCTCCTTCAACTGGTCCTGCGTGTCTAGTAGCGACTGGGCCAGCTGGTCTGCGGAAGACAAGTCAATCTCGCCCTTAGAGGCTTCGTAGGCTTCTTCCTCTTCATCCTGCTCCTCCTCTTCGTCGTTCTCATCGCCTGGAGGGACTGGGCCATCGCCCTGCCCATTCCGCGGCGAAGTTGCAGCAAGAGCACCGTCAGGGAACAGAGCTGCCCTCGGGGTATTGGCAAACTCGGGATCACAAAGGGCCTGGGCCGACATGGCCCTGGAACCCGCAGGATCGTTGGACGGACCAGCGCCTGGTGTTTCGCCAGTTGGCGTGTTGTCAGTCATGGTGCGGCTAGTCACTGAGGTATCGGAATTCGGAAACCAATGTAGCGTTCAGAAAGGACGCGCCTTAAATATTTTCACTGTGTGAACGCCATGCAACGCTAACCGCAGTTACAGGTGTCAGATTGTTGCAACGCAACCAAGCTAAGACATAGAACGGCCTCCGGGGATCGAACCCGAATGGTGGGCAGCAGTACAGCCCACCACTTAACCTGCCTGTATCACACTTCAGCAGTGACACTAGCGCCGATCCGCTTAGTGCAGAATCGGAACACTACAGTGACCCCCTCCTCCGTCAGCACCCCCCAGCATGCCGGCATCACGCATCAAGCCATAAAGGCCCCGGGTGTCGATGAAGACATGCCAAGGCCCGGCACTGGCTGGTGGGGTAAAGGGCGTAGGGAGCGGGGGGGCCTTGGCCGCAGCCCATGGTTCATGAGCTCATACTATTGCCAGGGCACCATGTCAAGCTGCCAAGCTGCCATAGCTGCCTCCATCTCCTTGGTGGTGTGCACCGTGTGGCGCAACAGGCGGCCCCGGTTTGCTGGCTCTTTTAGGCAGTCATCCTCCACCCGCTCCCCCTCCTCAGCTCCAGCAGGCCCCGCTGCAAAGCCAACTCAGCCTGCATGGCCGGAGTCACCACCACCCCACCCTCCGCCATCAGCCAGCTGACTGTCATGCCACACACCATGCGGCGCACATAGGTGCACTGACGCTGAGACCATGTTGGCAAGTGCCCACCACCCAGCCCCCTCACCTCAAATCTGCGTTGGTGCTCCTCAGTGCCCATCAGGATCTTTGCCCCGGCCAGGGAGACTGACGTTCTCGAGCCTGCCAGTGAAGAGGAGCGTGAGCATGTTGCTGAATGTTGTCAGAGTGGTAGCGTGGGACTGCTTCGAGGCGGGCGCGGAGGTCGGGGTGTGCGGCAAGCATGGCAGCGACTGCTGCGCTTGGCCCAGTGTTCTCGCCGGCTCCAGGCAAGCCGCGGCACAACTGCAAGTACAGATTGCTGCAGCTTAGGTTCGGGATGGCTGCCGCGAAGACAAGGATGTCTGTGTAGACGGGCTGGCCGTGCTCATCGAGCTGGTCGGCTACGGGCAGGGTAAACAAGTCCCGAACAAGAAAACCCAGCAGCAGGCTGGCCGAGCACTGCCCGCTCGTTGCAGGCCTCTACTCGTGCCAAAACCGCCAGGAGAAAGGCAGCCCACAGCTCTTGCGGGAGGTGTTCGGTGAGCTGAGTTTGCTTGCATTTCCGTGCGTAATAAATGTTGTCTATATCGCGGGCAGCGCGAACCTCTCCGGAAGCTTTTCTTCTACCTTGCGCCTCGATGAGGTCTAGTTGTTGTGCCTTGTCGCGGTTGATTATGTCCAAGTCGGGTTCCTCCGGCTCTAGTCTACGCACACTCACACCGGTCCGTCTCTTATTCCTCGCCATATACGATGGCAGCGCGAAGCAGCTATTAATACGAGAAATACTTGGATTTGGCACATGTCACTGTCCACACGTGTCACATGTGGAGTCCATCAGGGCGTCCAAGGCAACGTGGCAACCTCGACTATGCGCGACACCGTTACCGCGTACACTGTTGATTTCACCACGCCGTCCGTGAAACCCACAGGCAAACTGCTGTGCTTAATGACACGGCAATGAAATTGAATGCTCATGACTTCCCCGTACCCAGCTCATTACTCAGTCACTCAGTTCTCTGCAATTGCAGCGAAACCGCTCAGGTGCTGTGTAAGCCTTCATACGCCCGCCGCACACAAACATTTCAAGGTTGCCCCGCACAGCGGACGCACTGACGGTACAGCCCCTGCACAATGCTGAGCAGGCTGCTGAAAATAGCGAAACAATCCAAATACACCACACCACAACCCCGAAAACACGACGGCAACAAAACAGGAGCCGGTTGAAGGGATGACTGCAAAATACCTGACTCTAATCACGCGCAAGGCTAGTGCACCGGCGCCGGCTGCTGTGCGCCTCTGTGTTTGCGACCTCATTCCATCCCTTCAATCTCCATCGTAGCCTCGCAACTGATGACGCGAGTCTGCCTGTATAACACGTTGCCGCCCTCCGACGCATCTCCCGAAGTGACCGGGTCCCAAAGAAACAACGCCTCCATCTCAAAGTCACACCTGCACCACGGAACACTTGCGCGTGCTCAAACACCAGCATCACAAACTATACTTGTGCAACGGGCGCACGCCAAGGAATTCGCCGCCAGCACGCCCATGTCATATGCTGCTGGTCGCTGTCGGATGATGCTAATGGATCCAACTTCCAGAGATGTGTGACCATATCATTGGTAGTGGATGACAAAACTGGCATGATGGTCATGGTGGCAATGAGAGTGGGGCTGGTGGTGACGATGATCCGAGTGGTGATGACACTGCTTGGCTGCAGCTCACCAAGTGCAGTTCAGGATGAGGAGGCCACCGCCCGATTCCTCAGGCACGGTCAGGGCACGCATGGGGCCCGGCTCCCACACCGCCTCCCCACTTTCTGTGTCCAGCAGCACTGCCTGCGGGCCCATGGACACAAGCCAGTGCTGTAGTGATGACGGCACAGGTGCACATCTCATAAGCTGGCATGACAGCGCTGATGACAAGCAAGGGGCAGGTTCTAGGACATGAACCCATATCAGGCCAGAGCACGGGACTGCCTGACAAAGGGGGGACCACCCCACTTAAGCCCTGTAAGGGGATGTGTTGAGGAAACGCAGTAGTGCTACATGTGAGGTGCTACATCAGGCCCTGGATTGACGTCCCACCTCTCACAGCACCACCGCAATCAGCACCCACAGCTTACACTCACACTCCAGCATTTCACATTCACAGCCAGTCACGAGACCAGTCACAAAACGAGCACCAAGCTGGCTGGCCGACCCCGCGCCGTCCCTCCCTCACCTTGAACTGGTAGTAGCCCGGCCACAGGGCCACGCTGGACTGCCACATGTCCTGGCCATCACAGGTGAAGGGCGGTGCGGCTGCAGGGTCCCAGGAGCCAAACTCAGGTCGCCCGCCCACAAACTGCAGGCCAGGCGGCGCCCAGGGCAGCACTCAGGTGCAGCATGCTGGACAGCAGCTGGACAGCATGGACTGCAGGTGCAGCATGCAGGTGCTGGACAGGCCATGCTGCACCGTGAAACACACAGCTGCTTTGGCCTTTAGGCTGTTCATAGCACGATATTGAGGGATAGGGTGGGGCAGGGAGGAGGCAGCACACCGGCTGTGCATCCCACAGGCCTACCCCCATGCCCACATTCTAGCCCTCGCCACCTTACCCTGCACAGCCACCCTAGACACTACACACCCTTGACTGGGTTGTTTTGGTGAAAGGGGGCAGCAGGAAGGGCAGCCGTGTTGATGGCGATCGGTGGTGTCCAGGCCACTGGCACATGTGTGCAGGCCAGTTAACGTCAGGTCAGGTCAGCTGGCTGTGGGACCCCTCACTCACCCTCAAAACCTGGTTGGGAGGCAGGCTGTAGGGCATCGACAGCTGCGCCACCACCTGCCCCGCTTGCACATCTGCCTGCAGACATGCCGATGCATGAGTGCGCATCGACATAGTGACAAAAGTGGTGTCACCAGCGCATGGCATCCACATGGTATGCCATGCCATAGCACAAGCATGACTGAGACACTTGCACATGCTGCACACAGCACTGCGCATGTGGGTGGCAGGGAGTTTGTAAATGTCAGACCACAATCCACTAGCACCCACGCCACAAGTCAGTCGATGGCTCATGCTGCTGCTGCCAATCACAACACAAGGTAATCAGTGGCTCGTGCTGCAGCTGATGATGACTGCAGCTCACCGGGCTAGGGCTGCCCCAGCTTGGGGAGCGCTGCTGCGAGAAAGAAGTGCTGGGGGAAGGAGACCTCTCAGCTGAGCCCCCCCTCCCGCTGCTGCTGCTGGTGCCGTTCCTGTTGACCTCATCTGCATATGTGCCGTTATAGACGCCATTGCTGCTGGGCTGCCGCTCTGGGCTGCCATACCGCCCGTTGCTGCTGGCACTGGCATAGCTGCTACTGCCGGTGCCATTGCTGCTGCTGGCGCCGTTGCTGCTGCTGCCACCGCCAAGTGAAGGCCATGGTGTGATGTTGCTGCCAGCCTGCTGGGTCTGCTCATCCTTGACCAAGGGCTTTGCATACACAGCAGAGGGCGAGGCGGAGCGACTGCCCCTACGGGCCTCCATGCCAGCCCCCGCCCACACAGCCGCCACCGCCTCTTCCGTGGGCGCACGGCTGGGGGAGGGGGAGCGTTGGCCTAAGAGCGGGGCCTGGCCAGGGGTGGGTGAGCGGCGGGTCAGGCCTGACAGCACGCCTGACAGGGACAAGCCAGGGCTAGGGGGCCGGCCGGACGCCTGAGCCTGGGCGGAAGCTTCGCGCCTAGCTTGTTCATTGCGCTGGGCTTCACGCACCCACGCCTCTTGAGCCTGCAGCCAGCCAGCAGCCTGCACTCGCTCAGCAGCTTGCTACTGGTCGACACAGAAACAGCCAGGCCAAGCAGTGTGTGTAGAGAGGTGCAGTGGAGTGGGAGTCACTTTTCCCAGCTTGGTGTTATTGGTTGCTGGGCAGGTGACCGCAGCTCTATGCGACCATGTGCATGAACAGTCAGGCAGGAGACTCACTCAACACTGACTTATGTGCACTACAGACTCGCTGGTCGGGTGACAGCGCCCCTTGGAACCACATGCAGTCAGGCAGGATTTCTCAACACCCTGTTTGTGGTGCGCAAGTGGTCACGTCTAGTGGCAGCGTCCCTGTGAAGCCATGTGTTTTAGCAGTCAGGCAGGAGTACTACACACTGATCAATGTGTGCCCTGATCGCAGTGCCGAGGTCGTGAAGTTGACTGCAGACAGCCCCTACAGTGCCCACCGCTGCTGCATGCCCCGTCCGCACCTGCACAGCCTCCTCCCGTTCCCTCAGCGCCGCATTGCGTGCTTGCCGCTCCTCTCTCCCGCGTGCGAGTGCGAGCCCCTCCACACTGGCCACCTCCGCTGCCTCTGCAGCTCTTGCAGCTGCAGCTTCACGGAGTGCCGCCTCACGCGCTGCCGCCTCAGCTGCCTGCGCCGCCCGCATCTGCTGAGCCACCAGGGCCTCCTTGCCTGCCAACTCTCGCTCCAGAGCCGCCTGCTTCAACGCCAGCTCTGCAGCAACCTGGGACTCCAGCGCTGCCCGCCGCAAGGCCAGCTCCTTGTCCTGTGTGGTACAGCGGCGGCATGGCAGCAAAGTGGACCTGTGGAGGACGCTGGTGGGTATTAGACAGGGGTGTGGTGAGGAGCGGCAGTGACTGCTGCAGCAGGCGTGCAGCCACTTGCTGTGCCCAGGCAAAGTGATGGGCTAGGGGTGGGGGGCGCTAGGTGGCGGCTGGGATGCGAAGCTGGGCCGTGTTAGCCTAAGGTGCGCTGCCCGCCCCCTGTAGCACCTGCAGCTCCTGCAGGCTCATCTTCTTCAGCACCAGCTCCTGCTCCTGCAGCCGCAGCTGCATCTCCTGCTGTGCAGCGCGCAAGGCCGCCTCCCTTGCCTGCAGCCCAGGGACGACAGCGGGGGACCAGCTGGCTGAGGCAAGGCAGACGAATCCAGCACCACTTGCTTCTCAACCATCATCCACCGACAGCAGTGCGGTGAATGCAAGCTGTCTGGCTGTCTTTGTGGATATGCTCCCACCCTCCCCAGGGCATCCCCTGCCCCCTTGTGGCCCTTTCCCTAGCACATGTCCACCCACCCCCACCACCTCCACCCTCCACCACTATTACCAAGTCGCACGCTTGCCTAGTTGCCCGTAGAAGCCCAAGGTGGTGTGTGCATAATGCATGAATGCACAAAGGCTGATGTCCCTAGGAAGTCAGGAGGCTCCTATGCGGTATGGAGGCTGTCCTGAGGTTGGGAGGCTGTCGTGAGGTCAGCAGACTCATATGGGCCAAGATCCTCCCCAACCCAGCCCCAAGCCCTGGGCACCCCGCCCCTACCTGTGTCTCAACCAGCCGGTCCTCGCGCTCCTGCAGCTCTGCCAGCATGGCCGCCTGCTGGGCCAGCATCGCGTTCTGAGCCGCCTGCCTCTCCGCCAGCAGCTGCTGCGCCTCACGCTGCGCCTCCCACACCGCCCGCTGCTCCTGCTGTGCCTGAGCCACCAAGGCCTGCGCCTCAGCTGCTGCGCGCTGCTCAGCCTGCGCTGCCCTCTCTATCTGGGCATCGAGGACAGCCCGCTGCTGAGCCAGCTGGGCACGCTCAGCCTGCGCCTGTGACACCACAGCTGCCACCTCAGCCGCCATGGCCGCCAGCTTCGCTTCAGCTGCGTCCAGTACGGAGGCCTGTGCGCGTTCACGTGCCTGCATCTGGTCTGAGTGATGCTGAGCCTCCTCACGCCACTGCTGTTGCTGCTGCTGATGTTGCTCTTCGCGCCACTGCTGTTGCTGCTGCTGTTGCTGCTGCTCGTCACGCCACTGCTGCTGCTGCTCGTCACGCCGCTGCTCTTGCCGCTGTTCTTGCCGCCGTGCAGTGTCACGCTGCTGGCCCTCAGCACGCCATGACCCGCTAGGGGACTGCTGCGTGTCGCGGGAGTAGCCAGATGCTGGTGCTGCTGCCTCACGTCGCGGCTGAGGGGTGCCCTGCCGCTGCTGCCCAGTTGACGGGGACCTGCCACTGATGGTGGTGGCACCAGAGCCGCTGGAGCTGCTGCTGCTGCTGCTGAGCCTGCTGCGATCCGGTCCCTCTTGAGCCGCCTCTTGAGCTGCGCCCCGGGAGGGGGACGGAGTGCCCTGCCCTGACTGGCGCTGCTGTGTCAGAGCCTGCACCAGCCTGGTGCGCCGCTCAGCAGCCATGACTTCACGCCGAGCCTCCCACGGCACCTCACCCTCAACCGGCACCTGGCCCGGCATCCCTGCCCCATGTGACTTGCTGCGTCGCCCGCTAGGCGAAGGAGGCCGCTGGCTGAGTGCTAGGACCTCCAGGGCCGCTGCCTGGGCGTCCTCTGGCTCTGGTCTGCTCCACGCCTGCTGCAGCTGGTGGGGCGCAAGAGCAGGGCCACGGGAGCGCTCAGGGGATCCCTTGCGCGGCTTGATGCGATCCAGGGCTGAGTAGGAGTAGGCGCTGGTGTGATTGCTGTGGCCTGAGCTGGGCGGAGGGGTGGAGGTCGAAGATAGGTGGGAGGCAGGGGTGGCCAGCCTGCCCCATGCCCCTGTGATGCTGCTCCGAGCTTCTGCTCCACGGGAGGGCTGGGGGGAGCCCCGGGTGGGCAGCTGGTACAGCACCTTGCTCAGGGCCTGGCCGGGGAGGGTGCCTGCCTGGCCTGGCTGGGGTGCCAGCTTGGCCCACACGCTGGTGGGGGTGGCCTGGGTGTCATAGACCTGGTTCGGGGAGGGCAGCACCAGCTGCTGCCACAATGCAGGGATGCTGTTGGGCTCGGGCTGGGTGGCAGTGCTGGAGGAGGGGAAGGAGTAGCCAGAGTCAGAGCCGGCTGCAGAAGGAGGTGCCGCTGCAGCAGCTGCAGAGGAGGAGGAGGAGGCTTGTCTAAAGGAAGGGGGCTCTGGGCTGGGGCTGTAGTCAGGTGAGGGGGAGACCTCACGGTCCCTGGGAGGGGACCGCCCCAACTCATCCACCTCTTCTTCCTGACCGGCCCCCCAGTCTGACACTCGACCTCTCTCCCACTCCCCCTCGCCTGCACCTCCCTGCTGCTCAGCCTGCCCAGCTGCCTCCACCCACCCATCGTCCCGCCCTGGCTCTGCCCCACTGCTTCGGGCTGGGTCCGAACCCTGGGCACCTGGGTAGGGTTCCCAGCCGCCGTCCAAGCTGCCTGGGGGCACCATGTCCAGCAGACCAGCTGCCTGCACCGCGGCCTTCAGCACAGACAGCTGGAAGATGAAGCCGGCCCTTATGGCCAGGATCTCAGGCGGGACGGGGAAGCCCAGGGGCGACACTGGTGGCTCCAGCAGGCTGCCTCCACCCCGCAGCCCCGTGCTGCTGCTGCTGCTGTCGGATGCTGACTGAGCCCAGTAGCCGCCGTCAGGGGTGCTGATGAAGGTGTCACCCTCCCCCACGCCTCCACCATCTGCAGGGTACTGCTCCCACCCACTGCCGTCAGAGCTGCCTGAGAGGTAAGGGTCAGGGGCAGGGGATGACTCATAGCGCCTGATCAGGCCTTGTGCCAGATAGTCCTCTGCGTTGGCATCATCCCAGTCTGCAAACGGGCTGTATGCGGGCCGCTCATCTTCCCGGCTGCCATGTGGTCCAGACACGTCTGTGGCGGCATAGCCAGAGGTGAGGGCGTGGAGGTGGTGCCCCTCAGGAGCCTGCGACCCAGCACTGTGTTGCTGCTGTGACCCACTTGCTGAGCTGGTAGCGGCTGTTGTGGCGGCGGCTGCGCTGCTGGTGGAGGATGTGGCCCCAGAGGGGGATGGGGCGCCAGAGGGGGAGGTGCCTGCGGTGAGGAGGGCCAAGGGTGGGTTCAGCACATCGGCCTCCCACTGCTCCCTCAGCTGTGCTGACAGAGTGTCGAACTGCCAGCGGGTGATGACCCCTGCAGCCAGTTCGTGGCTAAGGTCCTTCAGCTCGGCCAACATGCGCTGGGCATGCTGCTGACGCCACTGGGTCAAGGCATCAGGGGGGTTGCTGCTGTCATCGTCCTCATCCACGCTGGTCAAACCCTCCTGACCATGGGCTTGGGGCTGGGGTTGCTGTTGTGCATTCTGCGATGATACTTGCTGGCTGGCTTCCTGTTGCTGCTGCTGCTGTGATTCTGCTTGGTGCTGCTGCTCTTGCTGTTGCTGCTGCTGCTGTTGTTGTTGGAGCGCTTCTGCATGCTCTGTGGCAAGCAGGATTTTCTCCACAGCTTCACGCTCGGCGGCCACTCGTGCGACACGGGCACGTGCGGCCTCTCGTGTGCGCGCCTGCTCAGCTTCCCGAGCTTGCGCCTTCGCAACTTCCCGGGCACGTGCCTGCTCCGCGGCTTCCAGGGCCCGCGCATTCTCCCGCTCTGCAGCAGCTGCGCGCTTCAAACGGAGTGCCTCAAAGTGACGGGCAGCGGCTGCCGCCGATGCCGCCCCTCTTGCTGCCTCCTCTTCTGCTTCTGCATCTGCCGCGACTGCGTCCAAGGATTCGACATCAACAGCCGTGCTCTTCGCCCTTGTGGGTGTATCAGCCAGCATGTCTGTTGTCGGTTGGAGGTTAGGATCAGGCTGAGCTGTTGAGGCCGCCTTTGCCAACTCGGGCTCATGTAGTCCAGCCTCGCTGTTGCCTTGAGCCACGACCTCTTGTCTGTCATGTCTAGTCTGAGCCGCAGCTGCCTGGGACCCTGCTGCTGCTGTGGATACCCCAAGGCCCTGCATTGCCGTGCTGGGCTGTTGCAGCATGTTTACCTCCACCTCGGGCAGGGGGTGTTGCAGCACCGGCCCCCCTTGCTGTGCCCTGCCTTGTGTCCGTGGGTCGCTGCTGCGCCCATCACTGCCTCCTGCTGGCCCTGCACCATCGACTGCTTCGTGGTGAGTATAGCTATGCTGTGTTGCCGGCTCCCATGCAAGCGCAGGCTGCTCGCTGTAAGCCAGCTCAGGAGAAGGAGGAGGAGAGGCACCCAGCTCTTCTGCAGTGTAGCCATAGCCCTGGTGGTGAGGCTCCAGCACCAGGTCTGGCTGTAGCACATCACTTATGCTAGTGCCAAGCTGGGCTCCAGCAGCTGAGTGCAGGGTGTCTTGGGCAGCAGGGGCTGGGGGCAGGGCGTGCGGGGCGGAGGCTGCAGGGGTGGTGAAGGGGAGGGAGGCTGGGTTGCTGCCAGGGGTGAACACAAGGGCGGGGTCCCAGGCACCCCAGCTGAAGCTCAAGCTGAGGAGGCCGGGTCCAGGAGGCACCTGGGGCAAGGAAGGGGAGGAGTGGAAAACGAGTCAGGCAGGCGAGCAGGCAGGAAGGCAGGCAGGCAGACCAGGCAAAACAACCTTCCTCAAAAGCAAGCCATTAGCATACGCGACAGCAAGCACAAAGAATGTCCCACCATGTCCACCACCAGCAGGCCCGGCCAGTGGGCGGGTAGGCAAGCGAACAAGCAGGCGGCAGCAGGCAATACCACTTCACAAGCCTCATCAAGTGTGCAACATGAAGCCACAAGGAAAGCTACAAGCTCACCCCCAGGCCCAGTCAGTGGTCCACATGCTCACCTCAAACTGCAGGGCCTCGGGCTGAGGGTCGTCCCTGAACTGCTTGCTGATCTTGTTGTACACCACAGCCTGCGCCCAGTGAGCAGCACACACTGCACTCCTCACACCGCGCTGCACATCATGTTGGCTAGCTGGCTGGCCTGATCAAGCCGCCACCACTGTCCCAGCCCAACTGTGTAAAGGCAAAACAACACCTTGTCCAGTCTAGGCCAGCCGCACTTAGTAGGGGCGCTGACACACTGACACACGCTGACACACCTGGCTGGCAGCAGCCTAACTGACACACTAGGCGCCCTGACAACGCCTGGCTGGCAGAAGCGTGTGGTGCCCGCTAAGGGCTACAGCTAGGCGCCTAGCATACTCCCACACGCACCTGCCTATGACACCTGAACCCTGCCCTTAAGCTCTGCTGTGGTAAGACAAGTGCAGTGGCACACAATGACAGCCTCGGCTGGCTGGGGTGCCAGATCCTGGTGGTGGCCTGCACTGCGGGTAGACCTGGGCAGCCCTGCTCCGCTGCTGCTGCCTGGCAGCAGCCCTGGCCGGCATACCTTGACTGAGTAGGTGCCTGGCGGCAGCACCTTGCGCAGCAGCCAGACCCCGCCCCCCTCCTTCTCCATCACTGACCCCAACTTGGCGCGGTTGTTGCCAAAGAAACGGCCTGGGCCCACCAGCTGTGGGCAAGGCAAGGCACATGCCGACATGCAGACAGCGAGCATGACGCACGAGGTGTTGAGCTGATATGGATATGGATAGGGACATGTGAGTGGCAGCATTGCTAACAGGCTGATGCCATGTGATGGTGATGGACGTGCCCACTACCTGGCTCTTCCACTTGCCGGCTGGCCGGCCTGCCAAAGGCGCCACCAGGCCACACACAATTCATAGTTGCGGGAGTGGGGCCGGGTCAAGCTGGTGCTGAGCTAATGTCAGGGTCATGCTGGGGTGCTGGCCTCAACATGGCAATGGCTGGCAGAGCAATGGGTGATCCCCCTGGCAGGGGAATGGCTGGCAGAGCCATGGGCTGACGCTGGTCCTAGCCACGTTCATCACAGTCCGGGCAAGCCGCTGCCGGCGCTCACCTTGACGACTTCTGCAGGGCCAGTGAAGCAGTGACAGACCTGGATGTCTGCCACCACGCGCTGCGCCTCCACCTCAGTGCCCCTGGGCCCCGGACCTTGAGCCCGCACCGCCTCCCCTGCCTGCACCTGGCCTGTGCCAGCCGCCTGAGACAGCCCCACACCTGCCCTGAACTGCTCCTCCCCATACTGCACCGCTGCTAGGCTTGGCTGGGAGTATGGGGTGGGCAAGGAGGGCAGAGCAGCCGCCACCCCAGGCACCCCCCCTCCCTGCCTCTCCTGCACCCACTCTGCCATCCCCCAGGCAGGGGTAGGTGGTGGCCCCTGAGCGAGCTGAGCTGCCAGCTGTGCCGCCTGCTCTTGCTCCAGCTCCCACTGCTCCTGGTCAAGGTTGTGCATGAGGTCATGTGTGGCTGTGGGCTGTGGCTGCGCTGGCACCTGCACGCTGCCATCCTGTGCTGCCGGCTGCATCGCATACACCGCCTGCAGCTCGCTTTGCACCTGCTCCTGCTGGTACTCCATCAGCAGCAGCCCCTCCAGGTCAGCCATGGTGTCGTGGTCCAGGGTGTCCTGCAGCAGCCCAGCAATGCTGCCAGCACGACCACCCATGTGCCCAGCTCCAGCCCCAGCACTCAACCCTGAACTCAAACCAGGACCTTGCCTGCCCCCCTGCCCACCTGCACCTGCAGCTGGTGAATGCTGCCGCTGTCCTGGCTGCAGCTGGCCACCACCAGGAGAAGGGTAGGCATGAGGCAGGAGGGCGCTGGCTGCCACTGGTTGGTGGCCAGGTTGGCTGCTGGTGTTGGTGTTGGAGGCTGGCAGCGGAGCAGGCTGCCTTGTGCGCTGGGCAGTGGCTGGGCTTGTGGGTGGAGGCTGGGCGGGAGCAGCGGAAGGGGCAGGGGTGGGGGTGGGGCGCAGTACCGTGGGTGAGGGTGGCCGACCTCCAGGCGTGGCTGCTGGTGGTGAGGGCGGGGGCCGGGGGCCAGTCAGGCTGCTGGCTGCTCGTGGCTGGCTGGCGGGGCGGGCGACGCTGGGGCCAGTGGCAGGGGTGGGAGTGGGCTCACGGGACAACAGGTCCGGCATGACCTCCCCGCACGACTGCAAGGTGGCTTGGACCTGTGGCAGGGAGGGCACAGCCCCATGGGTGGAGTGGGGCACAAATGCATAAGCCATGTGGGGGAGAGGGGGGAGCAGGGAAGGTGAGTGGCAAGGAAAGACAGGCATGCGTGCACCAGGTCTTGCATCAGGGCCAGTCAGCCCCAGTGCAGGGGTGATGAAGGAGTTGTCCACTGCGAGGGGTTTAACAACATGCTGGTCTTAATGCAAGGGTGGTGGAGAGGGGCAGGAGGGGCAGGAAGTGGTGCAGGGGGGGAGGAGGGGCAGAAGGGGGTGCAGGAGGAGGGGCAGGACGGGTGCAGGAGGGGCTGAGGGGTGCAAGGCAGGGTGGGGAGCTCAGGGGAGGGCGAGATGGCAGGGGCTGGAGAGGGGGATACCTCGTAGTATACTGACCTTGCCTGTCATGGGTTTGTGTTGTTAGGCCTATGCTGCTGCACCCCCACCTGTGCCTATGCTGCTGCACCCCCACCTGTGCCTATGCTGCTGCACCCCCACCTGTGCCTATGCTGCTGCACCCCCACCTGTGCCAGCACCCCTCTGGCCTTGGTCAGCTGCTGGAAGAACTTGTCCTTCTCGGCCTGTGGTCGGTTGTCGTACAGGTGCTGCCTGGCTTCCAGCCCCCGCACCACCGCCTGCACCTCCACCATCTGGCCTTGCAGCAGCAGCAGCTTGCGCTTCATGTCCCGAGGATCCACCGCGTCTGGCCGCAGCAGGTCCGCGCTCATGCCAGCCAGCCCAGCCATCAGGCTGGCAGTGGGTGAGGGCGAGCGTGCAGCCAGGATCCCTGACCCCACCCCACCCCTCAGGTCAGCCTCGGCCTCTACTGGCTGCAGCCCAGCAGCTGCCCTGCCACTGCCCTCTGCCGCCCTGCCTGGCAGCTCGCTGGCCAGAGGGGGGTGGTCGGGGTGGGATGAGTCTGCCTGCCGCCCGCCCCTCACCCGGCCAATGGTGGGCGAGGGGGGTCTGACACCACGACCCCCTTCTGACCGCAGGCCTGCCTCTCCGTCTGTCAGGCTGGAGCTGCGAGCGGCACCCCCGCCAGCTGACAGTGTCTGCAGCCTTGCAGAGATGGACAGCGCACTGAGACCCCCTGCCCCAGCTGCACCTCCTCCCCGGGGGCCTGGGGGCAGGCCTGGGCTGGGGGGCGGCAGCGCCCCCCCGGTGCTCATGCGGCGGGGGAGTGGGGTGAGTCCAGCAGGTGGGGGGGCAGTGAGGGCGGGGGAGGCCCCGGCTGCAGCTGCAGCGGGCTCAGCTGTGCTGGCAGGGGGCCTGGAGGGGGGGGTGACCGGAGGGGGGGCGCCTGGGGTCAGGCCGCGCTGGATGGGCCTGAGCCCTGAGCGCGCCCCCAGGCCCCCTACCCCCAGCTGTCGAGGGGTGGGGGAGCGGCTGCTGGGCCTGCTGGAGCCCACACCCGGCTGCTGGGGCTCTGAGCCAAGCTGCACCCCGGGGCTGGCGGGGCGGAAGGCGCCAGTGCTGGTAGGCACGTCGAGCAGCACTGGGGTGGAGGTGAGGCTGGGGGAGCGGCTACTGACGCCCCGGGTGGCTGCACTGCGGGGCGAGCGGGGCGGAGGGGGTGGCAGGGCGGATGCTAGGGGTGGAGGGGAGCCTTTCTCGACGCTGGCCCGGGAGCTGGAGGTGTTGGGGGAGCGGCTCCGGCGGCTGGGGGCGGGGGAGGGGGAGGATGAAACAGAGCGGGCTGACACCCCTAGCAGGGCCGCGTACTGCGGCAGGGCAGGCAGGGGAGCAGCAGGCGGTGAGGGGCGGCAAGCAAGCAGGGCAAGCGGGTGGGCAAGTGCAGGGCAGGGCAAGGGAGGCAGGAAGTGCTGGCTGCAAGGGCATGTTGGCACAACCACACATGAACCATGACCCTGAGCACCTCATGAGCTTCCAGCCCCCCTGTGCCCCCCGCGTCCGCCCCCCAGCTGCAGCTGCTCCCTCCCACCCTCCCACCCCTGGGCTAGCTGAGCTGACAGCTGTGCCGCCTGCTCTTGCTCCAGCTCCCACTGCTCCTGGTCCCTCCCACCCTCCCACCCACCCCCGCCCCCAGGGCCTCCCACCTCTGCCTCTATGGCTGCCGCTTTCGCCGCAAACACCGCAGCCCCCATGCCCCCCGCCTCGAACTCCTTGCGCAGGCGCCGCAGGGCATGTGTGCGCTTGCCCACCAGGCTGTTGCGCTCCCTGCGGGTCAGGCTGGACGTCACCACCTCCGCCGCCTCCGTGGCAGAGCTGCCCCTGCGGTCCCTTTCCTTGCCTGCGTGAGGGGCGCTGCTGGGCACCTGGGCTGCCACAGGAGCAGCGGCCGGCACCGGAGGGGACCTTTCCCGGTCGGGCGCAGCCAGGAAAGGCATGATGTAAGCCACGGCCTGGGGCACTGGCTCTGGCTCAGCGTCTGGCTCTGTCTGCTGGTCTGTTGCGGCCCCGCTGACCACCTCAGGTTCAGCTGGTGGCTCTGGGTCAGTGAGGGTGGCCAGGTCCAGGCCAGCTGCCTGTGCCGTTGACTCCAGCTGCATCTCCTGGCTGAGCTCCTCCCCCTCCCAATCACCCAGGGCGTGCGCTGCCTCAGTGCCTGTCGCATCATGCTCATCCTCTGCCACCGCCTCTGCCCCTGCTGCAGTGCCCTCACCAAGCCCTGGCAGCTGCTCGACCTCGCCCAAGCTAATGGGCTGCACATGTGTTACCATGGCATCCAGAAGAGCTGCTGGATGCATGTCCTCATCCAGCCCGCTGCGCAGCTCAGCTGTTGCCATGTGTTCATCAGCTGCCATGCCTAGACCCATGTGCATAGCGAGCCCAACGCCCTCCTCAGCCTCAACCGCCTCAACCGCCAATGAGGGTGATTGAGGTGCAGCCAAGGCCGCATCCCAGTCCACTGTGTCATGAGCTTCAAGTGCCCTGTCCCTCTCCCCTCCCCCATGACCCGTGCTGTCATCCTGAGTCAGGGTCAGCTCATGCTGCTCCGCTGCTGAGTGCCCCTCCTGCTCGACTTCCCCAGCAGAGGAGTCCAGGGGTGGTGCCCAGGGCAGGTGCTGCGCCTCATGGCTGGTCTGGGCTGTCTGCTGCTGCAGCTGAGGCTGCTCGGGCTGAGCTTGTGGGATGACAGGCTGCTCTGGCCGAGGGGAGGGGGGCGCAGCAGTGGCCAGGGAGTAGAGGTCGTTGATGCAGGTGACCTGCCCGGCATCTAGCAGCCGGCACAGAGCAGCGTCCACTTGCCACAGGGCCAGCGGCGGTCTGCAACAAAATGGGCAGGTGGGCAGGAAGGCAAAGGAACTGCTTGCTTATAGCACCACCACCGTTACAGTGGCGAGCAGCCCCACACTAAGTTACACCATCCTCGCAACCTACAGGTGAAAAACCTCAAGGGCCACCATCAGAATGGCCTGTGATCACGCTGGTGGTCACGCTGGTGTCACAGTACAGGTCACGCTGGCTCACTGGTCACGCTGGGTCACGCTGGGTCACGCTGGGTCACGCTGGCTCACTGGTCACGCTGGGTCACGCTGGCTCCTGCTGGGTCACGCTGGGTCACTGGTCACGCTGGGTCACGCTGGGTCACTGGTCACGCTGGGTCACGCTGGTGACGCTGGTGTCAAAGTACAGCCCCTGCTGACAGCATCCCTAGAGCTGCTCCCTAGAGCTGCTCCTGCTGATGACAATGGCGCTGCCCTCTGCTGACATGGATGAATCTACCATGGATGACATTGATTGAGTGATTGATTGATTGATCAGACATGCAAGACCCTAGACCTGCTGCTGTCACAGATCTTCCGTGGTTGTAATGACAAGGGGTGACAATGGTGACAGCCATGCCCAGCTGTGGACAGCAGCGCCCGATGCGATTGCTTGCAGCCTGTCAACTTACTGGTTGGTGCTGCACTCCAGCAGTGCATGGACCTGCTCCAGCCCCAGGCAGTGGTTGAGCTCCAGCAGCTGCAGCGCCTGCCGGGCTACCCCCTTGATGTCAAAAAAGGCCTCAGGGAACGCTGTGGCCAGGTCGTAGCTGCTGCTGCTGCTGGCCACCTGGCCCACAGCCGCCAACTCAACACTGCCACCCTCCCCACCCAAACTCTCTGACCCCTCCGCCTCCCCCTCTCCATCGCCTTCTCGGTCTGAGCCACCATGCAGGAAGCCAGGGCTGTCCCTGCCAGCTGTTGGCTGCTCATGGTCCTCCCCCTCCCCTGCCTGGGCCAGCCCCCCACTGCCCACATGCAATGGCTGCTCCATGCCAGGCAGCTCTAGCTCTGGGCTGCTGTCAGCCTCCACGTCTGACCCGCTGCTGTACTCCTCCCAAGACGCCTGCTGGTCGCTAGCAGCTGGGCCTGCTTCGTCCACAGCAGAGGAGGCTGGCAGTGCAGGCTGCAGGGGGGCGCTGTGCAGGCTGCAGGGGGTCCCAGCAGCAGCAGCAGCAGCAGCAGCAGGTGGCAGGTGAGTGTCAGGCCTCGCCAGTCTCACGTTCCCGCGCGTGTCCTTGAAGAGCAGGCCCATGGCGGCCATGTCGTCCAACACTCGACTCAACCCTGACGCAGAGAGTTTGGGGTCCCTGCAAAGTCCAGGGGCTGTGGTCTAAGAGCAGGGTAGGGTTGGGGGTAGCGCTGGGAGTGAGGGTGGGGTTGGGGCTGGAAGTAGGGGTTGTGGGATAAGAGCAGGGTAGGGGTGATATTGGGGCTGAGGAAAAGGTCCTGGGGGCAAGAGCTTGGGGCTGCTGGGGAAGGGTTGAGGAGGCCCTCTAGCACCCACTGCTATGGTGTGACACAGGCTGTTTGCTGCCTCTGCCCCTGGACTACCACAGGGAGCTGAGGTGCAGGGTGCAGGGGGCTGAGGTGCAGGGGGCTGAGGTACAGTGTACCTGCAGCCTGTGTGGCTGCAGGCAGAGCTGCCTGGTGACTGCTCAGCTGTCAAAGCAGGCTGTGCATTGACCCATGGCCAGCCCAGCACCAGCATGCACCTGCATCAGGCTGTTGCTGAACTCAGCCTGACGCCCTTCCTTCAGCTCATTCCACTCAGCCTAGGCTCCACGCCTGCACCACTGCCTGACTGCACCTGTACCCCTACCAGGTCCCAGCCGTATGGTGTGCCCACCCCCTGCTCCCTCTCACCACTGAGACTTGGATAGCTGTGTGAGTAGGGCGCTGAAGGTCATGCCCGGCACGCCTTGCAGAGTGCCCACAATCTCCTCCTCGAGGCTGACCTCCAACCGCTCCTCCACCCTCTGGGCCACATCCTCCTCAGCGCTCAGTGGTGACTGTGGCTGCCAGCCTGCTAGCTGTGGCTGCCAGCCCACTGCCGGCTCCCAGTGATTGCTAGGCAGCTCCGGCAGGTCAAGAGGTGGGGCAGAGGGGTTAGGAGAGGGGGAGCGGGTGGCGGCCCTGGCCAGCTTGACATTGCCCCGAGCGTCACGCACTACAGTGCCGGCAGCACTCATGTCATCCAGCAGCGCACTCAGCTCCTGGTAGCTCCACTTGGGGTCCCTGTGGGTAAAGCATAGCAGCAGGTCCAGTGATCAAACCCAGCCAAGCACCAAGTGGTGTGCATGATCGGCATTAGGACTGCTTGCCATACAAAGGCCTGTGAGCTCAGTGTTGGTGATGCTGCTGCTGGTGACCATGATTATAGTGGGGTCGCTGCTGTTGATGATGATGATGTTCATGGCAGTGTTTGTCCTCACGATGGTAGTGGTGGCACGAGTGAAATTGAGAGGCAATGCAATGCAATGGGATAAGTCCTGGGTGTCACGCCAGAGGCACCAGTGAGTGACACCAAGGGCATCATCACAACTGGCCTTGCCCCTGGCTGCCCTGGCACAGGACTGCGTGTTCAGCTTGCCTGGACGACTTCTTCAGCTGTGCGAGCAGGAGGTTGAAGGTGGTGCCTGCCACGCCCTGCAGCAGCTCCATCACCTGCTGTTCGCGCTGCACGCTGCTCACAGAGTGCGCTGCCCCATTCGTCTCTGGGTCACCTGTTGGCTGCTGGAGCTGGTAGGCTGAGGTGGCAGGGCTGGCACGCTGCTCTGTGTGGAAGGTGGAGGGAGAGGGGGAGGGAGACCTGCTCACAATGCCGGCTGCAAGCCGCACATTGCCCCGGTTGTCCCGCATGAGTAAGCCAGCTGTGCTGAGGGCCTCCACCAGGCTGTCAAACTCGTCATCACTGAGCCTAGGGCCCCTGCACACAGGGCAGCTCTTGCACACTTTCAGGATGCACCCTCTGACAGCAGTGTTGCCATGATGCTTTTTTGTTGCTTAGCTGGTGGTAGCTGGTCGCTAAGGAGGTGGTGATGCCGCAGTGCAGGCGACGGTATTGGTGGCAATGGCCATGGCAATGTGGTGCTGATGATGATAACAGCTCTGTTGTTCCCAGTACCTGTTGCGACACGCAATACAGCTGGAGACATGCGACAAGCTGCGGTGGACACGTGTGTGGTAGTCACACTGACCGTGTGACCCGGGTTAACTGCGCGTGCAGGGAGCTGCTGGTCATGCCCGGGGCCCCTTCCAAGATGTGGATGATGTCCTGCTGCAGCTGTTCTGCTATGGTGGCGTGGCCATTGACATCTGCTTGGTCTGAGCCGTTGCTTGCGGATTGGTTGGCTGTGAGGCTGCCAGCTGCTTGAAGGGTTTCAGGGGAGTGCCATGGCAGGGACCCTCTGGCGGCTTTAGACAGCCGGACATTCCCGCGGTTGTCCTTGAACACAAGACCTGTACTGCTGAGGTTGTCCAGGACTTGGGCAAGCTCTGCTTGAGTCAACTTAGGAATACTGCAGCACCAAACAAGTGTACACCTTGGCATCTGGACAGGTCAATCCCTTTCGTGACTACAGTCTTACCGTGACGACCTAGCAAGCGATGCAAGTAACGCGTTGGTGGTTGTTCCTGGCTCGCCTTGTAGAACGGCAAGCACCTCCGATTCAACAAGGTCAGCAAGGTCGACACGTTCCGACGAGGCTGTTGAGCTTGGCACCGGAAGCGCTGGGGCTGTGAGCTTGCTGCATCTGCTGCCAAATGAGGTGCGAGAAACCAAGCTGTTGACGCAGTGCTGTTGGCCGGTCGGCTCGACTGCGCGCCTGCTGTGTTTGATGCTATGCCCCTGCTTTGGTAGAAACGGCCCTGCGGCAGGCCGTTGCGAAGCGGCCACTCCGCAGTCCATAAAGGCGTTTTAGGCCGTGTCAACACAATTGACTCTATAACCTGGCACTACGCACTGCTCGGCCATGACACAGTGCGAACCACTGCAGATTGTGTTCACATCACGGTTGCAGCGGTTATTCGGCGACCACTTGGCGAAGCGACATTGTGTGTTACTTGGGTTTGTTTTCATTTGCCATCCTCGATGTAATCTATACTGTTAAGCAGATGCAGGTAGCTAGAAATGGCAGTTGTGTCACTCATACAAAACCGTGTGTGTCTAAACAGAGTATTCCTAGCATTTGTGATGGCTTCACGTTTCGTTTTCTATGGCAAGATGGCCTGTGTTTGATTACAACTCGCGCTTTGTTTTGGTGTAGCATGAGGGCTGTAGGGTTCAAATGTTGTGTGCTACCGTGATGATGTACTGTATATATTGCCGGTGCTGTGCACATGCTGCGCCTAGGTCTCCGAGCTCTGCTACCAGGGCGGACGTGGTTGGCGTCGCAGCAACCAACTCTTATCGATGCCTTCTCGACGCAGCCGCTGCCATCTCATCAGCCAAATGTCGCCACGCAAGGCATGCCACAGGAGCTTGTGGCATTGCAGCAACTGCCCGCAGAGCTGAGAGCCAGCATACCCCGAGTGCTTATCCAAGACCCTTGGTTTTCTGTTGATGGCGTGGAGAGAACCCGCAAGACCGCCAAGCTCTGCCTGGAGATGCTGAGGCGTACTCCTCAGTGCACCATGTCAGCGGTGCAGGTGCAGTCTGCCCTAAACAGCCAAAAGTCCACAGCCCTCCCAGAGGTGACCCTTGCAACCGCCACCTATCTTTTGGAGCATTTACGCAACAAGCGCCTCATCGTCGGGCGTAAGAACCCAGCCACCAACTACCCTGCTGGCCATCCTAAGTACGAGTATCTGTACGCGGCCTCACCTTTCCAAGTAATGTTCAAGGGGCGCCCTAGTCGAGTGGAAGCAGCCTTGCTTGCAAGGCAGGAGGCAGTGGTTGAGCAGGGGCTCAAGCGGTTGCGCAGGGGCAAGGCACCATACCCCATCCACAGGGTGCAAGCCCGCAGCAGTGCATATCACCAGGCTTTGGCCTATGAGGCCATGGCACAGGTGGCACCCCGCTCACAGGTGGCACTGTTGCAATCGCGACCAACTCGTGTGTAGTGAGAAGGGATGTGCTCAGAGCAGAGGGGGAAGAGAATACATCATTGCGAGAGGGGAAGAGATGGCTTATCACCTTGGCATATTGGCATACCTGCAACCCATTGACTGGTAGCTGCAACTGGCCAAGTGCTTCAAAACGTCAGCAACCATCCAACATGTTTGTCGTCATGGAGCTGTCACATGTACCACAAAGATTGGGGATGCGGGCTTGGTGTTGGAGGGGCCCCCTGCCCACAGTCTGCTTTGTTAGGCAAGGGTTCATTTAATGACCAGCATGTAACATAAACAACGCTTGACTACCGTGCCATGTAACAGCTTACTGGGAAGGTGACAAGACGTTCTACCTAGGCTGTTGTGTGTAACCTACCTGTTGGCTGTTGTGCATTACTAGCACGCACCCCGTGGTCAATTGCCTGACCACAGTTGGCATTTGCACTTGAACGAGACCAGGTACATGCCTTTGGGTGTGTGAATCACATGACACCATTGGAAGTTGAATACCCCTGTTGTTACTGAACAAAGGCCAGAATAAATTCGACGAGCCGTTGCGAACATGCAGTCCTCGCAACGCATGCCTGTCTATATGCTCTATTACAACCAGTGTTGTAAAAATCTCAGATTTTCATTCAGAATTTCACCAAGAATTTTCATCTGCAAATCTGAACGTATTCACAGCAAATCTGAAATTGCCGGGTGCTGCCCCCGGTCAGTCCGCAACGCGGTGGCAGGTGCAGGCAACCAGCAGCCAGCAGGCAACCAGCGACTCGCCCCTGTGCAGACTGCACGGGTTCTAGTCGCTGCCATTAGAAGGAGCCCGGCACTGCCTCTCCCACGGGTGTTGCAACGCCCTGTGATTGGCTTGGCTGGCGCTAGCGCGCTGCAGCCACAGCGGAAGAAGCACAAGGCAGAAAATGCCACAGATGGCGGATCCGCGGACAGCATGGACGGCTTGCATCTTTTCAACTGGCTTGCATGTCTGACCTTTGGGCATTTCTTACTGCCAAACTATCCCACAGCGACCTGCTAATGAGGGTCATCAAGACAGATGTGGAGTTAGGCGGGAGGTGTCAGGCCAGCTGGAGTGCTCAATTCCAGCTTGCCGCCACTGGCGGCCCGCCAGAGAGCTAATGGGGGGTGAGTTCAGCTTGAGACCAGACATGGTCCTAGGCACCAAGGCTATGGAAGTCAAGTGGCTCGACAGGTGGGGGAGGCGTTGGGTTGGGTTTAAGGGAGACCCTAGGCTGCCTGAGACGGTGCATTGGGAGAAATGCGCGTATGCTAAATGGTTCTTCAAGCATGGGGACGGCATTTCACACCTTCTAAACAGACAGCTCTTTACAGAGGTCCGCACGAGCTTTACTAGGTTCAGGTTAGGCAACAGCGGTTTGGGGGTGGAGAAGGCTCGGTTTGAGGGGGTTGCTTTCATTGATCGCACATGCAATAGATGCACAGAGGGGGTAGTGGATGACGCATGCATTTCATCTTTGAGTGCACTGCCACGAGTTCCATCAGGCAGCAGGCGGAGTTTGCCATGACTTTCCAGGACAGTAATGAGAGCTAGTGTAACAGTTCAGACACTCAGCTAGGTTGAATGGTAGGTTTATGTTTCTTTTCTCCATGCAAGTTTCTGTGAGATTTGATTTGCCTTTTACTTATGATGAGATCTTGCAGAGTGGATGGACTTCGGACTTCTGATACACGCAGACTTGGACTCTTGATCGGATGACTGGTTCAGTGACGTAGGAATGCGATGAGAAGTGTTTTACTGATGCCATCTTCTTGACGATGTAAGTACAAAGCACTGCCACGCTAGTCGGAAGCTGTCTACGAGTACGTAGTCAAGCCACAGCGGCAACATGTGTCTGGCGGCTGCAGCCGGCGTTTGGTTCGCAGCCAGCCATGCATCCTGACCGCGCAGCAGCACTGTAACATTTGGTTTCCTCGCATCGATCATCGGCCTGTGCTCTTGCCTCACGCAACGCAGTAATCGAGCTTTTGAGGTACTTTTGGGCAATAACTCCGGTGCAAGAACGCCGAAGGCTCAAGCTACCGCTGACACACCTGCACCATCGCAATGTAAGCTTGCCCAACTGCTCAACTCGCAGCGCTGACCTGCAGTGTTTGTACCTGCAGTGTTTCAAATGCCTACCTGCGAAGGCGGTGCCCACCTGCGAAAGCAGTGACTACCCGCGAGAGCGGTGTTTACCTGCGTTAGCAGTGATTACCTGCTGCATGCAGTGCTACCTGCTCTTTGCAGTGAACTCTGGACTTCCGTACCTCGCGGGACCTCAGTACCTCGCGGGACCAGCCCGGCAGCTTAGCTTTCGCATCTTCACTTCGCAGCCGAGTTGACATGCAGCACACCACCGTCAACCCCACCACCACCCTCACGATACGTTGACATTGTAAAGCCAGCCATGTTTAATTGGTTGTGTCTCGGCTTCACATTAGACCAGTCCATCAGGGCACACAGGCGGGCTAAAGCATCAAGCACGGTGCCTCTAGCTACAAAGCCATCAACACAGTTACAACATTACATTCCACTGACTCAACTTACCATCATGCCACATCACTGCCATGAGCCTCACCCCCCAACCCACATCATCACCAGCTGTTGAGCTGTGAGCACATCCCTCTGCTTACATAACGCTGACACCAGCTAACCCACTGACACCAGCTGACCCACTGACACCAGCCGCTGAGTTGTGCGCATACACAAGACACATACTCCCGCTAACCACAATCCACACCAAGGACAACCTGCAGCAGCAGGTCAGCACATCATTGGCATCGCAAGCAGAGCTAGACCAGCTCAGCAGCCAGCCACAGCTCTCAAGCCGCTAGCGGCATAGCTAGTGCACACTCTGGCAACACAGGCAACACCTTGGGAAGTACACAACGGCACACACCAGGGGAGACGCACCTGCCTGGACGGCCACACACATTGGGTGCACAGGCTTCAGCCTCTGCATAGCAACAACCATAGCACAACCCGCAGTTGCACAACAAGACAAGAGCAAGCAATCACACACAGAGGAGGGCGTGACGACCGCCAACGAAAACACACGCAGAGGGCGCGTCAAACGTCCTGGGCAATGAGATCCCGAACAAATACAACACAACAAACAACAGCGAATACACGAACACAGCAGAGGGCGCGTCTAACGTCCTGGGCAATGAGATCCCGAACAAATACAACACAACGCAGGGGAAAGAAAACCCGAACACACACAAACACGAAGGAGTGACTCTCCACACGCAGATGTACAGTACCAGCGCCACCGAGCGGCTGCACTGGCTGGCAAGAAGGCCGGTTCACGTCGAGAATACCACATGTGTCGCACAATGGTGTCTTCCATGTGCACAACAGTTCGGTTCACCCAACTGTTCACGTTTACCACCACCTCTATCAATCGCAACATCTATCAACTCCTCCTACTACCACCCTGCTTTCTTACGCATCACATCATTCGGCTGCTGATTTCACGTCTGGACATGTCATCACCGCGAGCTGACGCCAGCTCTGGAGTGGAGAACAAGACAACATCGAGACACTTAGCTAGTGCTCTCTTGCACCTGGTGTGCATGTAGCGTGGTGCATGACTGCTTGTTTGCATGTAGCATGTGCATGGTTGCTTTTACCTGCCTGCCTGCTTTTCACTGCCTGCCTGCTTTGTGTTCGAATGACTGTCTCACCCAGACGATCCAAGCTCCGGGACGTAGCTTTTTGGAGTGGGGGAGAGTGTAACAGTTCAGACACTCAGCTAGGTTGAATGGTAGGTTTATGTTTCTTTTCTCCATGCAAGTTTCTGTGAGATTTGATTTGCCTTTTACTTATGATGAGATCTTGCAGAGTGGATGGACTTCGGACTTCTGATACACGCAGACTTGGACTCTTGATCGGATGACTGGTTCAGTGACGTAGGAATGCGATGAGAAGTGTTTTACTGATGCCATCTTCTTGACGATGTAAGTACAAAGCACTGCCACGCTAGTCGGAAGCTGTCTACGAGTACGTAGTCAAGCCACAGCGGCAACATGTGTCTGGCGGCTGCAGCCGGCGTTTGGTTCGCAGCCAGCCATGCATCCTGACCGCGCAGCAGCACTGTAACAGCTTGCATGACTTCATGTTGAGCCCATGTTCACCTTTGTTTGTGCACCTTGCTTTGAAGTGCGTTTCAGAAAGTCCCGAACCCCTAAAGGGGTAGGGCGGCCAAGCAGCCTAACGGCTGACGGCTTAAGCGGTGCAAGCCGGCTATCCGATTTCTTACAGTGCAGGCATTCAACCAAGCCGCGTGCAAACGGCAACCGCTCAATCACGCTGGCAGGTGCTCACCACCCTGTCCCCTCACCCTCAAGCTCTGCAGGTGTCCGTGAGCGCCCTTGTCCACCATGGTGGTGTTAGAATGGTAGCGTGGGACTACTTCAAGGCGGGCGCGGAGGGCGGGGTGCGTGACCAGCACGGCATTAGCTGCTGCGCTTGGCCGAGTGTTCTCGACGGCTTCAAGCTGTGCACCATGCTGGTGTCAGAGTGGTAGCGTGGGACTGTTTTGAGGTGGGCGCGGATGGCGGGGTGCGCGGCCAGCACGGCATCGACTGCTGCGCTTGGCCGAGTGTTCTCGCCGGCTCCAGGCAAGCCGCGGCACTGCTGCAAGTACAGATTCCTAAGGGGCTGGCGGTGAGGCACCTCCACGCGGTGGCCCTGGTAACAATCCGCGTTGACTTCGGTCGCACGGATTGGCTAAGCTACCTCACCACCGCACCCCGCGGTATATAAAATGGGATGCAACGGGACAACCTTCCCAGGCTTGAACGGGCACCGCTTTGTCCAGCGGGATACAAATGAGGTCCGGGTGCCACACACGACCGTTGCGGGTCATCGAGCTGTTGTGGAGTTGCTGGCGTCGTCAAGGAGGGAGCAGAGCTACCTCAACGCGGGACGTTGGCTGACATCTGAAGTTTGGACTTTTGGAGCCTGGACTTTAGCTTTAAGTGCGACATCCGACGGACAAGGCGGGAACTGCTCTCGTCAACGAGGAAAAGAGATAGGTCAGCTGCCGAGTGCACTGGTCTTTGCTCCTCTCATGCCTCTTTGTTTGCCTTGGCTGCTAGCTGTGGTCTGTGGCTACAGCAAGGGCAGCTTGGTGGGGACATGTCCAGCCTGTGTCCAACATTTGGAGGTGGGAGCAGGCCGCGCCCCAGGCGGAAGCTCCTCCCTTAATGCACGCCGGATTGTACCGGAGTAGTCTTCTTCTTCTCTTCTTCAGATTCCTACAGCTTAGGTTCGGGATGGCTGCGGCGGATGGATGTCTGTGCACTCGTGTAAAAGATGGCACTATTGGTGCCACCTAAGGGTACCTTTTTTTTGGCTAGCTGGCTTCCTTTGTCCATTTGCAAGCCAACGCACTTGAAAAAAAAAATCAACTCCCAATGGTTGATGAGATACCGTGTGCCTGCCATTCAGTGCTGAATGCCTATAGGCTTAATGCCTATCAGTACTGACTGCTTGTCAGTGCTGAATTGTTGTCAGTACTGAATACCTTTTCAGTACTGAATGGCCGTGATTTTTTACGTTTCAATACATAATGTTTTTCAGTACTGATTGACGGTAACTTTTGACTTGTTAGTACATACAGTCTTTCATTACTGACAGCTGGTCCGTCATTTATGAACGCCTGTCGGTACTGACAGCCTCCCATTTATTACTATATGTTTGTAGGGCTAGGGCTAGCGATGGGCTGGGGCTAGGGCTAGGCTAGGGTTTGGGGTTGAGGCTAGTGACGGGCTTGGGGTTGAGGCTGGGCTTAGGGACAATGTGAGGGTGGGTTAAGGTTAGGGCTAGGGCTAAGGTCAAGGCCAGGGCTAGGGCTAGGACTACGGAACGGATTAGTAATGAATATCTATTACATAGATAATACGGATCAGAACTGGATGGCGCAGAATACTTACAAATTGTTCCTTACAGAACACTTGCAACCATTCAGCACTAACAACATTTCATAACTGACCGCTAGTAAGCACTTGCAACCATAACAGCTCTGACAACTAATAAGCACCGACAATCATAAGCACCGACAACTAGTTAGCACTGGCAATATTCAGCACTGACAGTTACCAGCACAAGTGATTATCAGCATTGACAACTAGTCAGCACTGACAAATTATCAGCACTGACAACTAGTCAGCACTGACAAATTATCAGCACTGACAAATTATCAGCACTGACAGATTATCAGCACTGACAAATTATCAGCACTGTCAAGCTATCAGCACTGACAAACTATCAACACTGACAACTAGTCAGCACTGACAAGCTATCAGCACTGACAACTAGTCAGCACTGACAAATTATCAGCACTGTCAACTAGTCAGCACTGACAAATTATCAGCACTGACAAATTATCAGCACTGACAAATTATCAGCACTGACAACTAGTCAGCACTGACGAATTATCAGCACTGTCAACTAGTCAGCACTGACAAATTATCAGCACTGACAAATTATTAGCAGTGACAACTAGTCAGCACTGACAAATTATCAGCACTTACAAATTATCAGCACTGACAACTAGTCAGCACTGACTAATTATCAGCACTGACAACTAGTCAACACTGAGAAATTATCAGCACTGACAAATTATCAGCACTGACAGATTATCAGCACTGACAAATTATCAGCACTGACAAGCTATCAGCACTGACAAATTATCAGCACTGACAACTAGTCAACACTGAGAAATTATCAGCACTGTCAAGCTATCAGCACTGACAAATTATCAGCACTGACATATTATCAGCACTGACAACTAGTCAGCACTGTCAACTAGTCAGCACTGACAAATTATCAGCACTGACAAATTATCAGCACTGACAACTAGTCAGCACTGTCAAATTATCAGCACTTACAAATTATCAGCACTGACAACTAGTCAGCACTGACTAATTATCAGCACTAACAACTAGTCAACACTGAGAAATTATCAGCACTGACAAATTATCAGCACTGACAGATTATCTGCACTGACAAGCTATCAGCACGCTTGCATGCCCCTTGTTTGTTGCAGGATCAGTAGTCACACCCTTCACCCTCTGCCCCGCCACACTTCCCTCACCCTACTAACCTCCCCCCACCTGCACTATGATGCAACCCCCTCCCTCCCTACCTACCGTGAAGCCTGGAGATGGCCCCCCACCCCCCTGAACCTCCCAAGCCATCAGTAGCAGTCAGGAGCCCAGGAGGTATAGCGACTAGACAGACTAGGCTACAAGCGACTAGACATAGGCTACCACAACCATACTCCCCACCCCATCGTGGTCATAGCACTTTGATCCATGCAGGTGCAACATGGCGTGCGTTAAGGCAGGCTATGAGGCAGGTTGTGCATGGAGCGAGCCGCCATGAGTCAACTGTTATGTGGTACTGCGACGATGCAGCCCCTGTATACTTGCAGCCAGGAGCAGCAGCCAAGTGCAGCCAGGAGCAGCGGCCAACAAACAGCCAAGGGGTACAGCCAAGATGTGCAGCAAGGAGGCTCATGTAGGAGCCACCGCCATAAGTCATGCGGTGCAGCTACCTAGGTGGCACATGACGTGAGCAGCTACCATGAGGCAGGTGGTGCATGACATGTGCAGCCAGAAGTCAGCTGCTGTCTGGTAGGTGAAGCGGGGCGTCTGCAACCAGGAGCTTGGATCCCAGCCTAGCTATGTTGTTACTTTGTAGTTGTGGTGGCAGTCACCTCGTTGTGTGTTGTATTGTCCCCTTGTTGTGGTGTTGTTGTTGTTGTCGCCTTTCTTTCAAGACATGTGCTTAACATCCCCGTGAAGTGAAGGTGCATCATGTTCATAGTCAACATAGTTAGTTAGTTTAGTAAGTCAGCACTGAAAGTTAGTCGGTCAACACTAAAAACTACTCAGTCAGCACTGACAGTTAGGTAGTCAGCGCTGACAGTGGGTCATAGTTAGTCAGTCAGCACTGAAAGTTAGTCAGTCAGCACTGAAAGTTAGGTAGTCAGCACTGAAAGTTAGTCAGCACTGAAAGTTAGGTAGTCAGCACTGAAAGTGGGTCAGTCAGCACTGAAAAATAGGTAGTCAGCACTGACAGTGGGTCAGTCAGCACTGAATGTGGGTCAGTCAGCACTGAATGTGGGTCAGTCAGCACTGAATATTAGTCAGTCAGCACTGATAATGGATCAGTCAGTACTGAAAGTGGGTCACTCAGCACTGATAATGGATCAGTCAGCACTGAATGTTGGTCAGTCAGCACTGATAATTCATCAGTCAGCACTGATAATGGGTCAGTCAGCACTGAAAGTTAGTCAGTCAGCACTGATAATGGATCAGTCAGCACTGATAATGGGTCAGTCAGCACTGATAATGGGTCAGTCAGCACTGAATGTTAACCAGTCAGCGCTGATAATTAATCAGTCAGCACTGATAATGGGTCAGTCAGCACTGAATGTTAATCAGTCAGCGCTGATAATTAATCAGTCAGCACTGATAATGGGTCAGTCAGCACTGATAGTGGGTCAGTCAGCACTGAATGTTAACCAGTCAGCGCTGATAATTAATCAGTCAGCACTGATAATGGATCAGTCAGCACTGATAGTGGGTCAGTCAGCACTGAATGTTAATCAGTCAGCGCTGATAATTAATCAGTCAACACTGATAATGGATCAGTCAGCACTGATAGTGGGTCAGTCAGCACTGAATGTTGGTCAGTCAGCACTGATAATTCATCAGTCAGCACTGATAATGGGTCAGTCAGCACTGAAAGTTAGTCAGTCAGCACTGATAATGGATCAGTCAGCACTGATAATGGGTCAGTCAGCACTGATAATGGGTCAGTCAGCACTGAATGTTAATCAGTCAGCGCTGATAATTAATCAGTCAACACTGATAATGGATCAGTCAGCACTGATAGTGGGTCAGTCAGCACTGAATGTTGGTCAGTCAGCACTGATAATTCATCAGTCAGCACTGATAATGGGTCAGTCAGCACTGAAAGTTAGTCAGTCAGCACTGATAATGGATCAGTCAGCACTGATAATGGGTCAGTCAGCACTGATAATGGGTCAGTCAGCACTGAATGTTAATCAGTCAGCGCTGATAATTAATCAGTCAGCACTGATAATGGGTCAGTCAGCACTGAATGTTAATCAGTCAGCGCTGATAATCAATCAGTCAGCACTGATAATGGATCAGTCAGCACTGATAGTGGGTCAGTCAGCACTGAATGTTGGTCAGTCAGCACTGATAATTCATCAGTCAGCACTGATAATGGATCAGTCAGCACTGATAGTGGGTCAGTCAGCACTGAATGTTAATCAGTCAGCGCTGATAATTAATCAGTCAGCACTGATAATGGATCAGTCAGCACTGATAGTGGGTCAGTCAGCACTGAATGTTGGTCAGTCAGCACTGATAATTCATCAGTCAGCACTGATAATGGATCAGTCAGCACTAATAGTGGGTCAGTCAGCACTGAATGTTAATCAGTCAGCGCTGATAATGGATCAGTCAGCACTGATAATGGGTCCGTCAGCACTGAAAGTGGGTCAGTCAGCACTGATAATGGATCAGTCAGCACTGAATGTTGGTCAGTCAGCACTGATAATTCATCAGTCAGCACTGATAATGGGTCAGTCAGCACTGAATGTTAACCAGTCAGCGCTGATAATTAATCAGTCAGCACTGATAATGGATCAGTCTGCACTGATGGTGGGTCAGTCAGCACTGAATGTTAGCCAGTCAGCACTGATAATTAATCAGTCAGCACTGATAATGGATCAGTCAGCACTGAAAGTGGGTCATTCAGCACTGAATGTTAATCAGTCAGCACTGAAATTCAACTTATCAGCACTGAAACGGGTCAGTCAGCACTGAAAGTGGGTCAGTCAGCACTGACTTGGGGGTCTGTCAGTACTGACAACTCTGTATCTCCTCAGCCCGATTTTTCCTCGATTTTAGGTTTTCACCATAACTCTTACAATGTTGTAAAAATGCTATGTACCAAGTTTCATGTCAAAATATTGAACTTTACACGTGCTAGTTTCTACGAGTGTGTAGACGGGCTGCCCGTGCTCATCGAGCTGGTCGGCTACGGGCACGGTAAACAAGTCCCGAACAAGAAAACCAAGCAGCAGGCTGCCGAGCACTGCCCGCTCGCGTCAGGCCTCTACTCGTGCCAGCACCGCCTAGAGAAAGACAACCCACACGTCTTGCGGGGGCTAGTTTGCATTTTTGTGCGTGATAAATGTTCTCTATCGCGAGCAGCGCGAGCCTCTCCGGAAGTCTTTACATTGCGTTGTGCGTTGTCATGCTCAAGTTGGAGCGCGTCAACGCGCTCTAAGAATCCTAACTCGGGACCCTCCGGCACGGATTTAGGCACACCACTGCGTCTTTTCTTTCTCACCATTCGACTCATATTAACGCAACAACTTCTATAAAGACACACACGTACCTAACATACCGGACGTACCTGACAACTCCCGACATGTGTTAATCAGCTCTCAGGCCTCTTACCTACACAGCGCTGTGCGACACGCATGCAACTGTGGGCTGGGTTTGAGTGAGACCCTAGGCATCGTGAGACGTTGCATCAGTGGCTTCGGTCTCGAGCTGTTTAGCGCCGGTGCTTGGCCTCGTTTGTTTAAATCCTTTAGAACTGGCGGCTACGTAATTCGATGCGCAATACCGTGCGTTTGTTGGCAAGCGGCGTCTTAACTCTTGCACGTGAGACCATGCCGGCGCAAGCGATTGCGGTCACAACTCAGCTGCTTACTATTAATTGTGAGTAGTGGAATGATAGGACTACGCATGTTATCAGCCCACATGTACAATCAAGTTTCAGCCCGCCAAGCTCACTCTGCAAGCCTCTTAGTGGTCCCAGAGTCAGGAGTCCCCAACATAGGGTTGGTAATCTTCATGCAAGTACTCGCTACGAAGTGCACCGATTTCGGTAGCGTTTGTTGCATTGGCACCTGCGAATAACTCCGCATCTACTGGCAAGCGGCGCGTTAATCCTTGTATCAGAGTCCGTGCCGGCGCAAGCGAGCACGGACACACCTCAGCTGCTCACAACCGATTGCTATAGTGGTATGTAACGGCATCAGTGATGGAGCTGCGCCTGCTATCGAGCCAGAAGTACAATCTAAATTCAGCCCGCCAGGCTTGCTCCGCGAGCCTTTCATTGCTGCAGGCGGTGTCGGAAGACCGTCGTGGGGCCAGTGATAACTGGACATTGCATCAAACGCGCAGGGTTATGTGGGAGGTGCGTTCCTCTCTCACGCCAGTCACACAGAAAAGTACCTCCTTGCACAAACCGGCATGTTGTAAGCTGACCACTGTGACTTTTTAGAATATCGAGTTATTAAACTGTTCGTAACTCTACGACACAGCTGCTGGAAAAGAAAGCACGGCAGTTCATCAATCAGGCCCGCCGTAATTGACTTTGGCGTGACCCGACTCTGCCTTGCAGAGTTGACTAGCCTACTCCGACCGCCTGGACCCTGCCCCCTCGCACCCCCTTGCAGCCCCACCACCTCCCAGCCCCCGCAGAAGCCTGCCAGCCCCTCCCACCCCCTCCCAGCCCCTTCACTGCCCCGCCACCCCCTCCCACCCCCTCCCACCCCTTCCCACCCCCCTAAGCCCCTCACTGCCCCGCCAACCCTTGCCACCCCCTCCCACCCCCTCCCACCCCTTCCCACCCCCCTAAGCCCCTCACTGCCCCGCCAACCCTTCCCACCCCCTCCCAGCCCCGCCACCCCCACCCCGCCCCCCTTGGCCCTAGCAAGTCATTGCAAGACGCAAACCCATGGGTCGGCATGGGTGGCAGCGTGCTCATCTTGCAGCACTTGTAAAGTCACCTAGGGCTGCGTATCTACACAGTCCCAATGGCCTGAAAGCCACAGCAAGGAAGGTCTCTCGCCCCTGGCATGCTCACCCCTCCATCTGAGCAGCAGGGGGCCACAGCGGAGCTGAACACGAGCTCGACACGCAAGCGGGGGGCGGGCGGGAGGGATCGGACCCAACATGTCGAGGAAGGTAACATAGCAATGGCATACACACCTTGTGAGGCATTGCAGAGTGGCCAGGCCAACAGTACTGCTCACGAAGGGGTCAAGCATCGCAGCAACCTTGCGTATTTCCGAGCATGGGTGGAGGGGCGATGTTACATCGGTTTGGCATGCCATGTGAGCCGTTTTGACAGCGGCGACTGTCCCTCACTATGTGCAGGTGCTCCTGGGTCACGTCGGTCGCGGCGGTCTCTCGCGGCGAGGCCCGCATGAGCAAAAAGTGCACGGATTTGAATGTGACGATTTGAGCCGCCATAGCACCCAACACACTGCACAGTATTTAATGATACAAGCTGCACTGCATAGCTGAAAGAGTCCTCTATCCAGGGATGTGCGAAACATAAATAGAAACCACGTGGCTGAGACGCGGCGTCGTTTTGATTACCAGGGGTCAGTTTCCTGTCATTTTCTGTTAGTTGGGGACACCTGACCCAGAGTTTCAAGACCACCCGCTGTCGCCGTCGCAGTTTTGCAAATAGCCTCCGAATATAATTTATCTTATTCATAATACAAGAGCATACCCCGTGGCCCGTCAATGATACCAAAGCGCGGTCAACAAAGGGTCTTTAGATATTCTACTGTAATATGTGGTATTTATTTATGATTCCATGCGCAAATCACCCTTGCTGGAGTTGTCTTACTTCATGCTATTGTCACGCCAGTACAATCAACATGCAACATAAACAAGCATCACAACTCACTCGTACTACTCACGCCGCCAAGTGCAAATTGAGCAACAAATAGTGGTGAGGGACACTCGAACTTTGAGTGGGAGGTGCTCATCGGTGATGGATTGGGTGGGGATACATCACTTCACTCTTGATGCCCCAAGAGATAGTCGTTGTTTCTTTGCGGATGTCTTACCTAGGTGGCTGTCCTCTTCACCATCTGACGAGCCTACATGATGCGTCGCCGCAACTTGGTTGGCATACCACCCTGGCTTCCGCGCTTTCCATGCCTTGTACATCTTGTTTCTCGCGCCATCTTCAAAGGCTTCTCTCAACGGCTCCCAATGGCCCTTGTCGCCGTTGTACAAGCACTCGGGCCCGTCCCCAAATTTAAGCACGTAGTTCGTCCACTTGAGGAGGACCCAAATCTCGCCCTCCACAGTGCACCACTACGCAACACACGACATGAATCAACAAAGCATTGTGCTAGAACACAACCATCTTTTTTACGGAACAAGAAAGGCATCGACCGTACATTGCCATCCCTTACTTACCTCGTCCACTATGCAGTCCACAAAGTACTCTCCAGCACCCTCACTGCCATCATCTTCCATATCACCTGCATACCATTTAATCGATTCATCATGTGTTAGCAATGTCTTCATCGCCCACACCTCTAATTAAGGTATGCTATGTGTTTGTATTCTAAGGACATTCATACAAGCAACAACGATTTGGCGTTTCGTGTTGTGGGTAAAACAAACGCGATGTAAAAACCATAGTGTTCTTGCATATGACATTTTGTAGCGACTATTTTTTTTGTACCAAAAACATAGTTGATCCTCTTTGTATGCGCTCAATCGCGGCTTACTTTATAGCAAGCAACGGTGCGCATGATACAACCACATAGTCTATATAACTTGAATCTAGACAACAATGGGGGGAACCACATGTGACAATGACAATGCTGAAGTCAAAATTCTTACCAGGGCACCGCACCAATGCGAGGGGGTATCTGCGTCCTGTCCAACTTTGCACCCAACCCTCCTCCGCCTCATTGCTTCGTTTCAGCTTGGAGTTACGAGAAGGCCCAGTAGCTTGAGGGTTGGAACTTGAGCGGGGAGTAGACCGACCTCCCCCCGCAGCTGTCAAGCCCACCATCCTTGCCTTTGAGTTGCGGTGGCTCGCCCCCTTGGGTGACTTCCGTGTCACACCTCTATGCTCAGTGTCACTATTTGCTTCGTCACTACTGGTGTCGAGCACTAGATGCCTGCCTCTCGCCTTGGCCCCTTTGCGGCCTCTAGCGGTTGCTGATTTCCTGACACTGTGTTGCACGACAGAGTTTTGTAGGCTCATGGTATGAGGTGGAGGTGGCGGAGGCGCGGGGACATGGCCACCACCTTGCACATGGTGCCACCGGCTCTCTTGCCAGCCTTGCTCTAGGCTTGCTGCTTCATTGTCGTCTGCTGTAACTGTCACAGTAGCTTCATCACTCTCTTCCGCAAGCTGAGAAGGGTGACCGTGTTGGACAGAAGAGTGAGGAAGTGGCTGGGCCGCGCTTGGGTGAGGGTTTGGGTAAATGTATGCAGCAGGCTGGGTAGGAATGGGTTCTGCATGAGAAGCACGCACCCCCTTGCCTGGCTGGACCTTGGCGTTGCCCGACTGCTCTATGGGCGGTGCATGACGCGAGTCCGACGTTGCAGCTGCTCTTGCCCTAGCCTCTGCCGCCTCACGAGCCGCCTGTATGGCTGCCAGGGCTGCTGCTTTCCCTGATGCTGCCGCACTGGCTCCCAGCCCTGCGCACGCCCCTCCCCTGCCATCAGCTACACACGCTGGTTCTACCTCCGGCGTTATCCCATCTTTCATTGCCGGGCCTCGCACCTCCCCTGCTGCAATGCCTGTGCTTGGCCTCTTCGCACCCACTGCCCCTGACCCCACCTCCATAGTCCCAGGTCTAGCCAGGGCTACCGGCACCAGCTTTGCAGATGTTGCCACAAAGGCTTTGGGGGGGTGGGGCGCTAGCAGCGGTTGCACGCGGGCAGCAACACCAGGTACCGGCGGCCCTGCCTTGCCCTTGCCCGTTGGAGGCTGGATGGTGACGCTGCGAAACCCAGCCCCTGGAACTACTGTCCCCAGCCTGGCAGTCTGGTCACGCTTTGGTGCGGAGCCGAGGCCAGGAGCAGCAACTGTGGGTGCAGCAGCACCTGGCACCATGCCCCCAACAGGGGGGTTGGGGGCAGGGGGGTTGGGGGCAGGGGGGTTGGGGGCAGGGGGGTTGGGGGCAGGGGGGTTGGGGGCAGGGGAGTTGGGGGCAGGGGAGTTGGGGGCAGGGGGGTTGGGGGCAGCACTAATAGCCACAGTGTCAGGCTCAGAGGGGTTGGTGGGAATAGAGGCTCCACAGGGAGGGCCTGCTGCCCCTGACTGAGGGCGAGGACCCCCGGCAGGGTATTGTAGGGTAGTGGGGAGGGGTGGTGGGTGCTCAGCTGGGAGGGGGGGAGAGCCAGGGAGGGGAACTGGGGGTGAAGGGCTGCGACCAGAGCCTGAGCTTGCAGAGCCCAGGTCTGCGACAGGCTCAGTGTCTTGGCAGGAAGACGAAGCTGAGGCCTGCTGCCGGGCCACATGCTCCTCACGGCCGGGGAAGGGACCTAGGCCACCCAGGTCACTGCTCAGCTCCCCTCCAGCCTGTGGGCCCTCTGCAGCCCCAGGTTCCTCCAGTACCTCTGTGCCAGGTGTGGGGGGGGCCTCCGCTTCCTCCTCCTGACCCTGATCTGCCTCCTGGTCCAGCTGCTGGTCTGCCTCCCGTCCCGGCTGCTGGTCTGGCTCCTCAGTGAGCAGCGGTCCTGGCTGCACGCGAGGCCCCAGCCCTTGTCCGCTGCATGGCTGCTGCCGAGACCCTCCAGCCTCCTGGTTCAGTGCCGGCTCAGGCGCTGCTTCAGGCTCAGCGGCTGATGCCTCTTCTGACTCTCTGTCTTGAGCTGAGGGGGTGGGGTCCACTGGGGTCTGAGCCACACGCAAGCGCCCTGGGGCTGGGGCTGGGTCCCCCTGGGGGCTGGCAGCAGGGTGGCTGGACGGCTGCACAGTCAGGGAGGCGACCGCCCGGCTGCCCTGGCTAGGCAGCAGGCCACTGGTATCAGCCCAGTTAGCAGCCTGGAGCTCCAAGATCTAGCGAGACAGCAGCAGCAGCAACAGCAGCAGCAGTATCAGGGTGAGGTTGAGCAACCCCGACAGCTCACTCAGTGTGACCTTGATCTCCATGCTGCTGCACTGTAACCTTGCCTCCGCCCCTTTGGTAGCCCTGGCCCATACCTTGGGGGGCACCCACAAAGGGTCGTTCACAAATCTGCAGGGCAGACAGCAGGCTGCCAGGCAGTCACACATGGATGATGCAAAGTCCATGCAAATGCCCCTAATTCCACCCCAACCCTTTTCTCAACCGTATTAGTTCAACACCCCAGCTCTTGCCACAAACCACCCTGCTGTGTGGCATTGGCTACAGATGCACAGCCACCTCTACCTCTACCCTTCATACACATCCCCTTTTGGCTCTTTAGTCCTTCCTGACATGACCTATCCCCTGGCGCCACTACCCCCCTACTCCTGCTGCACTAGCAAGCCATCAGCTCTGATCCCTCCACCTGCTCTGCTCTCTACTCTGCTCTCTCTACTCTCTCCATGCTCTACTCTGCTCTACTTTGCTCTACTCTACTCTCTCCATGCTGCCAGCCCTTCACTGCTCTCCCAAGATGCTGTCACCAGCTCCTGTTGCACCCACATGTCAGTGAGCCACTTCTCGCGCAGCTCTCCTTCTGATACTTGGATCAGCTCAGACTTCCCGTCAATCTTCAAACTCCACATCGGATGCAGCTTGTTGTCCGGGTCCTGACACAGCAAAGCTCATCAGGAAGTGGGTGCATAAATGTACAGCAGTCAGGCATTGACATGAGCGTGCTGGACAGAGCAGCAAAGCTGAGCCTGACAGCTCTCACATTCCAGAGGGGAAACCTTACTACACCAGTGTACCCGTCACAGCGCACAACCCGGCCCACAAGAATGGACTTGTACAGGGCCCTGCGTGTAGCCAGACATGGCGAGCAAGGGTATGAGTCTCAGCATGAAAACTCAGTGGTGCATGGGGCCAGCGCATGCATACCAGAACGGGCCACGCTCATATGCTTCACTGGGCTCAAGGTTCGGTCCTGACAGCCCGCCGTGGCTGCGCTGTTGGGTTATGCTTTTCAGCTTTTTGAGCCAATCAGTCGCTCCCATGTGGAGAGTACCTGCCGCCCTATGGTGGTTTTAGGTTTGCAAGGCTGAACGCGGCGCTGCAGCAGCAGGTCGGGAAGAATAAGGGACGAGGTGTATCACAAACGGTAACATGTAGCACACTGTCGTTGGCTACAGTGGGTCAGCGGAGTCAGTTTAACGCGTGTTCGACTAGGAAGTCTTGCGTAAAGTCAACTACCTTCACCGATGAAGCTAGGAGTGCTGGAGGCGTGCAGTGCAGAGGTTGCAGGTTCGGAAACGTGTATGGCTATCTGCCCGCTTCGTCACAGATACCAGGACGCGCATCATTTAGTATCTTGATCTCTGCACGCCTGCGGTGCTCAATGCGGTTTTGTGCCACAGTGTGACCGCCACTGTGAACTTATGTGAACGCAAAGCAGTGCGCAAGCAGTGTGCTAGCTTAGTAAGTGGTGCAAACTACAAAGCTCGAGTAATAGCTCATTGAGCATTCCTGAGTTCGCAGTTCAACATGCAATTCTGAGTTGCCGGCGGAAGCCGTTGGGTTTCTGAGCGGAGTCTGCACCGCACAGGCCACATAGCAGTTCTATCTGTGCAGCTCCTTTACATCCGGCACCTTGTAGCAGTAACCGCCCTCCTGAGGCTTTCATTACGGCCTTGGGGGTACCTGCCGACAGCCGCCCTGCCCCGGAGCTAGGGTACCCAGGACATCGCACGGTTCGCCAGTGCGTCTCTGCCATTTGACCAAATGTTGCGGATGCGCTCAAAGGCCGAGGGGCGCTCGGCAACCTGCTTTTGCGGCAACGGTCTGTGCCCCCCATAGCCAGTGGGATGGGAGAGGCCAGGCTGGTGCCGGGTGGCCACGGCCAGGTTGGGAGTGGGTGATGCTATGCAGAAGAGAAGAAGAAGAGTACTCCGGTATCCACCAGCGTGCATTAAGGGCCTGAGCTACCGCCTGGGGCGCGGCCTGCTGCCAGCAATGGTGGCCCACCATCTGTGAATCACAGCGTTCCCGGCCAGGTATTATTAATACCCAGGTATTAATACCCTGAGGAATTTGAACGAGGTATTAATACCTCACCGGCCCACCGGTGGCACACATCAGCGCCACTAGCGCTATGGCTACGACTGTCAATCCTGCATCCCCCGACAGACTGTGATATTATGCAATATTGACAGGCATGTGCCACAGCAAGAAACCCCGCGGCCTCAAACTTCACATTTCCGGCCGTGGTAAGTGTTGTCGCTATCGTGGGCAGCGCGGGCCTCTTCAGATGCCTTTCTTTTGCGTTGCGCGCCAGTGAAGTCTGGCTGTAGTGCCTCGTCGCGATCCAGCATGCCACTGCCGGGGTCCTCAGGCACTGGCCTAGGCACGGCTTGTCCTTTTTCTGTCAATAAGAAGTAACAACGTGAGGCCATCACAAGTAAACTAGGAGTACTTAGTTTTGTCACACATGCCACCCAGTGCAGCAAACAGCCGTCAGCCAAGTTGTCATTGATCGGCCTTGTAGAATGCTGCTCGCCTCCCAACGCACAGCGCGGCTTGATGCCCGGGGGGGCCGCACGCCGCGGTCCACACGATCGGTGCTGGCAGCAGCGAAGCTGCGGGCCGCAGACAGGGTGGCGCTGGGGGACTCTGACCTGCAGATATCTGGTGGGCAGGCTTGGCACAAAAACGCACGAGCAGGATCAGGGCATCATCCTGCATCGCCACTGCGCTGCTGTCCTGCACATTGCAGTCAGAAAGACGATCATCGGTTCAGCGCGTGAGCTGCCCGCCATATCGTCGCGCGAGCCACCCCCGCCCTCTGCCTTTGCCGCGCAGTGTGCACGCTGGGCACGATGACCTGGGGCATGCAGAACACGGAGGCAGAGGCGCACGAGCAGCTCTCGTACGCAGCAGACCAGTGCGTGAGGCTGCTGACGCACGTCACCAGCGCCGGCCTGGTGGCTGGTTTCTGTAGCTAGCGTGATGGCTGCAAGTACAGCTAGCCACTCACGTCCAGTGCCCACTCCAGACCCTGCGCAGCCAGCAGTTGCCCGGCACATCCCCTTCCCAGCCAGGCCACAGCCAGCCCTGCTACCCCTGCTGCCCCTCATGGCACAAGTCACCCAGCAGCCCCGGTGACCTACTCATCAAACCCACCATCACTGCCATCTGCCAGGGGTGTGCACACGCTGGACACGGCAGAAATCTACCCGGTGCCCACCAAGGCTGAGACACAGGGCAGGACAGACAAGTACATTGGTGGGTGGCTGGGTGCCTGGGTGCCTGGGTGGTGGCAGGGGGTTGTGGCGGCAGGCTGTGCACCAGGGTAGGGATAGGTTTGCGTGTGGGGTGGAAAGTCATGGTCACATGGAGGTCAACAACAGCATTATCTATTGCCAGCAAGGGGATGGAGGCGAGGGTGAGGGGCCCTGTGGGTTCTGTACCTGCCACGAGCTGGAGAAGCAGGTGAGGAGGGGGCCCCCCATGTGGGATGCCTGGGGAGGTAAGGGCCACAGCAGGCAGTTGTGGCCCAGCCTTTGCGTTGCCCACGAGCCCCTGCGGCCTCCGCCCTGTGCTGTGTGCTGCCAGGCACCTGGCTGAAGGGCAGGAAGAGGGACTCCGTGGTGGTGCTGACCAAGGTGAGCTGGGGTCCTAGGCTAGGTGGGGAGGGCAGGCCAGGAGGCTGGGAGGAGGAAGCAATCGCCAGAGGTAAGTTGCCTTACCTTGTCCCAAAGGTCAAACCCCCACCTGACGAAGCTGCCCGCCTGCCCTGACCACCTCTGGCCCATTGCCTGGCTGGCCTTAGGTGGCAGGCTACAGCGCAAACAGCACCTGGGTGCGCAACCCACCCCGCACCACACGGGTCACTCGCGACCAGATCCGTGAGAGTGTGGACGCCTCGCTCACGCGGCTGCAGACGGACTATGTAGACCTATTGCAGATCCATGTAAGCAGGGGAGGGAGCAGGGGCGCAGGCGCAGGGCGCAGGGGCGGGGGCGCAGGGCCAAAAGTGCAACAGCTGTGTTGCCCTGCAGTGGCCTGATCGCTACGTGCCACTGTTCGGTGGGCCCAGCTACGACCCCAGCCAGCAGCGTCCAGATGATGTGCCGTTTGAGGAGCAGCTCCGGGGGCTAGAGGAGGTCATCAAGGCAGGCAAGGTGGGTGCAGCAAGCGGGCCAGGGAGCTCCAGGTACACAGCACCCCACACACCATGCCATCTGCTTGCCTTGTGCCTTGACTGTGCCTGGACTGTGGCCACTGCCTACAAACAACAAGGGATCAGGCAGAGACTGAGTCATAGTTTGAGCAATCATCACGAAGGACAAAGCCCTCCCTTCTGAGTCAAAGCCTTGACCTCGGCCTCTAAATCCTGCCCTGCCCTGCCCTGCCCTGCCCTGCCCTGCCCTGCCCTGCCCTGCCCTGCCCTGCCCTGCCCTGCCCTGCCCTGCCCTGCCCTGCCCTGCCCTGCCCTGCCCTGCCCTGCCCTGCCCTGCCCTGCCCTGCCCTGCCCTGCCCTGCCCTGCCCTGCCCTGCCCTGCCCTGCCCTGCCCTGCCCTGCCCTGCCCTGCCCTGCCCTGCCCTGCCCTGCCCTGCCCTCACCCCCTTCTGGACCTTAGGTGCGCCACATTGGGGTGTCCAACGAAACCTCCTATGGCGTGGCTGAGTTTGTCCACCTTGCCAAGACCGCTGGCCTGCCCAAGATATGCAGCATCCAGAACTCCTACTCACTGCTGGTGCGTGGAGGCTGTGGGTGCGGGGTGTTAAGGGTGTAGAGGGCGTAGGGCTGATGGTTATGGAGGGAGGGGGTGATGGGGGCTGACGCAGCAGAGGTGGCAAGGTGACAGGACGGGTCAGGGGGCCGGGGGCTTCACGAAGGAAATCACGGTTGCAGCTCTCCATGGCATCTAGGACCCCCTGTGGACTGTGTTTTTTAGGTGATGGTGATGGTGGTGGTGGTGGTGGTGGTGGTGGTGGTGGTGGTGGTGGTGGTGGTGGTGGGGACAGCTGGTGGTGATGATGGCGGTGCTGAAGGCGGTGGTGGTGGCGGTGGCGGTGGTGGTGGGCTAGGGCTGATCTCTGCTTGCTGAGAGGCGCACACCGCCCACCTCCTGCCGCCGCTGCTGTTGCTGCTGGTGTACAGAACCGCGGGCAGTATGAGACAGACTTGGCAGAGACCTGCTTGCACCACAAGGTCGGCCTGCTGGCGTACAGCCCCTTAGCGGGAGGTGGTCTGACGGGGAAGTACAATGTGGGTCAGGTGGACCCTAAGGCACGCTTCAACCTGTTTGCGGGGTGAGTGATGTCACGCCCAGCATGCTGCGCACCCTCTTTCCTTCCATCCTGCCTGCCCTCCTCCCTGCCCTCCTGCCTGCCTCCTGCTTGCCCTCCTGCCTGCCCTCCTGCCTTATTGCCCAGCTTTACAGAGCCCACATCAGGGTGGGGTCACTGGGCCAAGCATCACCCATGCTGGCTGCATGGACGCACGCATGCAGATACATGGAGCGTTACACCACCAGCACTGTCAAGGCTGCAGTGGGGGACTACATGGAGGTGGCTAGCAAGCATGGGCTGACGCCAACACAACTGGCCCTGGCGTGGTGCCGCAGCCGCTGGTGCGTGACTAGCTCCATCATTGGAGCGACCTCCATGGAGCAGCTGAAGGTGAGCCGCAATGCATTGATACACATGCCATCCCTACAGATACAAAACATATTTGTAAGACACACTGTGCTCCAATGCAACACCCAGGGTATTGAGTGGTCCCTCAAAGCATGGACCAGGCAGACACCAAGGCTCACAGCTTGCTTGGGATAGCCCCTTGTGTGCTTTCATTCTATAAGCCGCGGCTCACAGAGCGCGCCATGTGTTCCTTCCAGCCTTCCCTGCAGCCACCGCCGTGCTGGTGCTGCCACGGCTCAGCCTGGGTGGTAGTTGTGTGGCTTAGTGACATCACTTCTCACACCTCATTACAGCTAGAGGCCCTTGACGGGGTGGGTGCTCTCAGGGAGGTTGGCCAAGCCTAGTCCAAGCCTAGTTTGAAGGTGCTCAGCAGCTGATTGAGAGGCCCTCGGCAATGTGGACAGACGCCTGCACCATGGCCTGAGCTGCTTGCCAAGGATAATAGCTACTGGCCTATGGCCACCTTGCCTTGTGGCCCAGTACAGGCTGGGAAGCCACTTGGAGATGTTGCCGACAGACCCTAGCAGTGGGTATGACAATGTGGACAGACGCTGGCTCACCCACGGCCACTTGCCCTGCACAACAGCTACTGGCCCTTGACAACAGCTAGGCCTGGCCTTGAGCTGCGGAGCAGGCCTAGAAGCCACTTGAGTGAAGACCACTGGGTGCCATACGGCCTCCCAGCTCATTGGCCTGAGCTTCTGGCACCATACCCCAGCCCTGTCACTAATCTTAGTGGCGAGGGGGGCGTGGGAGGGGTCCCCCAGGCTGAGGATGTGAACACGTGAGAGAAGCAAAGCGCGTGACAGGGAAAGCGAGGGGAGTGAGGGGAGTGAGAGTGAGAGGCACAGCCACCCGGGAGGGTACTCCTCTCAACAGCGTGCCCTGCAGCACCCTCCTGTAGCACAGCCCTACACATGGAGGGACATGCCCATGTTGACCGTTCGCTTGGCCAGCCAACCAGGATGGCAACCACAGGGGCTGGGACAGCCAATAGGGTTGTGTGGTCAGCAACACTGCCTTCCACAGTCCATATCATTCAGAGGGGTAGGAGGCGAAACAGCCCCATGGCAGACTGGCTGCAGTTATACAGCGCATAGTTTTGAACATCGTGACTGCACATGTCATGCGAGGGTGATGGTGACAGCCCTCATCATTGCCACCTCAGCCGGGACTGTTCCATCGAAGCCTCTTGCCTAGCCGCCATCGCCCCGGGCACGGTGCCTGTCTGCAGGCAAACTTGGAGGCGTTTGACAAGGACATCAGCCAGGAGTGCTTGGACGCCATTAATGCGGTGTATAAGAAGTTCAGGGACCCCACCCTGCGTTAATGCGGGAACTTAGCCTGCCATGGCCTTTGGCCAATTGGCGAAGCAGCCTAACAGCAGGCGGTTAAGAAATGAGAGGAGGTCCATTTTGGTCGGCATGACCGCGGATTCACGGTTCAAGTGGTGTGAATGATCATCACTTGGACATCACCATGGCTTTTGAGTGTGCCAGGCCTCCTTTATGCCAGCCTTGCTGAGGTCGGTCGTTGTTGTGCTCCTGAGGGTTACGTGCACGTCTTGACTAGGGACATGAATGTGAGTGCAGGAGCCACACGTAAATAAACATGTCACCTAGCCAGGCACAGCCCTGGACCCATTGTTGTAAGTGCTGCAGCAGTGCTGCAGGAGTTGGGCAAGAGCAAGCAATGGGTCAAGGTGGCTCATGTTCTTCATTGAATCTTTCTGATTTCAACCGGCTCGCTACCCATTGTCAGGATCCCTAGACCCATCCTTCACTAGCTGGTTGTGCTAGTCTGCCTGCATGTGCCTGAGCCTGAATAAGCCTGCATGTGCATGAGCCTGAATGTGTTGCTAGGACCGACAACCTTGTCCGCATCCCCCTCTACCCTGATTCAATCAGCGGCACATAGCTTGACCGATCACATGATGAGGACCGATCACATGTGCTTGGACCTGCCTGCGAATTTAAGATGGCCCTGCCTCACATGACTACCCTGCTGCCCCTGCTGCCCCAGCTGCCCCTGCTGCCCCAGCTGCCTGGTGACGGAACCATCAAAGTTCAAATGTGGCAGCGAGTGCGCATGTCCATGATCCACCCAGATGCGATGGCCCTGGCACAAGCGCCCTGGTGAAAACTTGGCCGCAGGAAAACTTGGAGGCGTTTGACATAGACATCAGCGAGGAGTGCGTAAATGACATCAACGCAGTGTACAAGAAGTTCAGGGATCCCACCAGGCCCATATAGGTACATCAGGACTCATGAGTGTCCAGGTCCAGCTGAAGTGGTGTGACTTGGGTGTGTTGAGCTTGGGACACGAGGAATGTCATGAGTTCTACATATAGAAATAGTCCTTGTTGGGGGTAACACGAAGTGGGGCTCATGTCAGGTTTCACATTGGATTGGTGAGAATCAACGCCGTGATCCCATCAAATCCGCCCAGCCTCACCCCTTGCTGCCTCCTTCACCCCACGGATCGCCGCGTGCCGTAATATCAAGCGGATGCGAAATCACAGCACGCGATGGCCTGGTCAACCCCATCATGGCACAGGTGAGTGACAGCCTTGACACTCATCTGTTGTGCTGCAATAACCCTGTCTATTATGTTCTCTCATCTCCCTCACATGGGAAGCTTAGTGCAACAACAAAGCGACAATCGAATGGAGGCCCTAGTGAGGTACAGAGGGGCTGAGTGACAGCCAACATATGTCCGTGACAGTCCTGATGCCCAAATCTCATGAGTGTCCAGGATGCCATGATGACGGGTAACTCCACAACACCCTGCTTAAACCTGTTTATACTTGCCGCCCACCTTCTCACATACGTGCGCCAAGCAGTGGCCCTTTGCAGTGTCTCTTTCTCGACGGCATGCCGCTGTAAGCTGACATAGCTGCACAACCATCTAGGCTGTGCGCATCCGCTTCTGCTGCAGCTGGGCGGCAAACGTGCGCACATCCTCTTCCGTCACCTCCTTAGACTCTCCATCCACCTGCCCGCTGAACTTCGCCTGTATAGCAAGACATTGGGAAAAAGGTTGCCAGACCAGGCAACGAGCATGTCACATCAGGTGCCTCATTGCCAGGTGATGAAATTGCCAAACGAGGCAAAAGGTGCTCTAAGTTAAGCTCCCCACGCAATGCTCATATTTTTAGAGTCATCGCAGTCATGCAGACCAAAGGCCCGTCAGCACAGCTGCCAGTTTATTGCTGGAAGGCCGCTGCTGAGGGATAGGGAATGCCAGATGATGTGTTGCATTTCCTGGCTGGCTGATTGATGCAGGCAGGGCCGGTGATGCCTGAATGGGTGCATGAGGTACACATGATACTGACGATGCAGCTCAGAGCAACCTACAAGACCAAGAACCTCCAGGCTAGGAAGCACACAGCTGTCGACAGGCTATGCAACTGGGTGGCTGCACAGCAGGCTGCAGCAGCCCACCTGCAGAAACTCGCGAAACTGGTCAGCGAAGTCCCGTGCCCCCGCGGCTGCTTGCATGCGCTGGAACGGGGTCAGCTTGCTGAGCAGGGATGCCTCAGATGCCTCCACCTCACTGCAGCAGCACAGGGCAAAGCCACCCCTCACTCTTCCTCACAACAAGGTGCAAGGCGCTCACTGGTACTCCCTGTAGTATGCTGCTGCACACAGCTGGAATGGCTCATCTGGAAGACACAGCTGGAACGGCTGCTTCACATTGGCGTTACACCTATATGTATTCACATACACGTTGGCAGCTCGTTAGCCCATGGGGGGTATGGGTTCAGACGCCCTGCCCACCTGCTGTGTTGATCAAAGTATTGCGTGATTTGTCCTGCTGTCACAGACTCTGGCAGCTGGCACGGCGTGCTCCCCTCCATGCCTGCCTCGTCATCATCATCGCTGCACTCCTCGGGTTCCCAGGGGTCCCCTGCTGCTCGCCAGTACAGCTCACTCTGCTTCTCGGTGTCGTATAAGGTGTCTACAGAGTGAGCAGCAGCTGGTTTGGGTGTGTCTTAAATCAGACCCAACAACCTGTAATAGACGAAAACAAGGATGATGCAAAGCACTCACGCATTGATGTAAACATGACGTTGCTTGTCTCTGGCTCTGACTCTGTGATGTCACATGCATCATACAGGATATGGTGGGTTGTTGATGTGGGGGCCTCCTCTGGGGCCGCACACACTGAGGCACCCCACCACTGCAGCCAGGAGCATACGCTAGATCAAGCGTGGACGCTGAGGAAAGTCACTTGTTTGCACGTCGTGGGCCACCTTCTCTTGCTCAGCCCCGTCTGCCAAATGCAGCAACCATCGCACTTCGAGTCTACTTTGAATTTGTAGGCCCACGTCTTGAAGTCCAAGTCTCGTTGCTGGCAGCTGGGCCTTTGCTTCGGGCGTTTTCGGAACATCAGTATTTGCGCGGCCCCAAGGCAGAGCTGGAGCTGACATGCTGACTTGTGCACTTGTTGTGCTGGGGAGGGCGAAGTGCGGAAACAGTCAAACGAAAATGGTCAACCCCGTGCTAAAACCCACACCACTGTCACCCTTTGCGTGCTTTGCTATTCATGTACTTTCCGTGCTCCCTACCGGTCGAGGTGAGGAGACGGGCACTATGCAGCAAACATTGTGTGGAAGCTATGGCGCCTTGCCTTCCCAATCGGTCTTAATATAGTCAGCCGGGTGGGCTGCACTGCCGTGCGACATGAACAACTTGCTCAGCAGTATAGTTGATAGCGATGATGAGCGGCCTAGGGGGAGAGGGCGCCAAACCAACCCCACATTCGCTGGCGGGGACGTGGAAATGGGAGGTGCTGGCTTCGCGACGCCTCTTACGGAGCAGGAGCTGGCAATGCAGCAGTTCTTTAAAGAAGTTGAAGTCATCAAGGCAGAAATGGCAAGCATTCGCCAACTGCAGCAAGAAGTCAATCAGATGCACGAGAAAGGCAAAATCATTGTGAAGAGCAAGGAGGTGCAACGGCACAGAGAAGCTCTGCAGGTGTGTGATTAAGGCTCTGCTGTGCAGGATGTGAATGCAACTTCTTGGCTGCAGCCATGCATATCTGTCTCCTACCTGCACAGGAAAAAATCAACCAAGTTAGCGCAGTGGCCCACAAGATTAAGAACCGGGTGGAGATGCTGGACAAAGCCAATGAGGTTGCCAAGAAGGTCAAGGGGCAGGGGGAGGGGTCAGCCAGCGAGCGCACCCGAACCACCATCACGGCTGGCCTCAAGAAGAAGTTGAAGGACCTGATGGGCGAGTTCAGCCAGCTGCGCAACAGAATACAGGATGAATATCGGGAGGTGGTGGAGCGCAGAGTCTACACAGTCACAGGTGGCCAAGTCTGGATGCAGTGTAGGCGTAGGAGGCCAGGCACAGCCACAGCTCACATGCAGCCAGGCACAGCCACGGCCTTCATGCAGCCAGGAACAGCCACGTCCTTCATGCAGCCAGGAACATACACAGTGAGCAGGCAGCTCAGCAGAGACGCAGCCCCCAGGCAGCTGGTGCAAACACAGGCGCCAGGCAGCTAAACACAGGCGCTGCCTAAAGGCAGCCACGCACAGGCCTTGATCAGTGTGTTCAGCCAGGCAAAAGCGCATTTGTTCACAATAACACATGCACACTCCAGGCAGTGACTCCTCTTCTGCGGCATTCAAGCACCCCCGTCACAATCATCAACCAGTTTAGACTGCCAGGCGCTAGCATGTTTTCAACAATAACACAGACATGTGTCAAGCGACGGCTGAGCACCCCTACCCTGCTGTGATGGCCCCTGTCAGCAGCATGGCAGGCTGCCTGCAGTCAGCATGGCCCACACCCTCCTCCCTCCATCCCTGAGCCTCTAGGCTGAGTCGCCCCTTGAGGCTAGTGTTCAGGGGCTGAGGGCCCTCAGGAAGCCCTTAGGAGCATCCTTGCTGGGCTGCCCCTGTAGCCCCGCCACAGCGCCAATGCTAAGGTGCTGTGACACATGGCTGTGCCCCGCAGGCCAGCACGTGGCTGAGGAGGAGATTGACCGCATGATCGAGACCGGGGAGGCTGAAAACATCTTCCAGAAAGCCATCCTGACTGACCAGGTGCTTTGCCAGCAGGGTGGGCAGCCTTGCAGGCATGGCCTTGCAGGCAGCCCCAGTCGCCGCAGTGCTGAGCAGGCCAGGCCAGAGGGCGAGTGGCTCAGCACGCCGCCTGGCCTTGCACTGCCTAGGCTGATGTCAGGGCATATCCAGGCTGAGGGGTGTGGAGGGTGAGGAGGTGTGGCTGCTGGGCACTCAGTGTGTAGGCAGTACCTGGGTGGACCCTCAATGCCCTGGAGTGCACCACGCTGCTTTGATGACGGTGGTGATGGTGGGGATAATGGTGCTGGTGGTGGTTGGCAATGGCGGTAACGATGCTGGTGATGGTGCTCATCTAGCAGATGTTAGGGTGTGATGTTACTGCAACGAATGAGGCAGGGCGGCAGAGTGGCGACGTTGTGTTGTGGTAGGCGTCAGTAGGTGGTAGGACCATGGCGGCAGCAACCTGTGGTGACAAGCAGCAGCAAAAGCAACGCACCAGAAAGAACAGCTGCAGGAGCACAGGAGATGCGGCGGCAGCAGCAGCAGCAGGTGGCTGCAGGGCTCCATGCAGTGTGTGGTGTGGCTGCGTCAGGTGGGCCGGGGCCGGGTGCTAGACACCCTGGCAGAGATCCAAGAGCGCCACCGGGCTGTGCGCGACCTGGAGCAGAGTCTGTTGGAGCTGCACCAGATCTTCCTGGACATGGCGGTGCTTGTGGAGGCTCAGGTCGGCCCTGGGCGCCCAGGGGCAGGAGTCAGGGGCAGGGCGCAGGGAGAGAGGGCCTGGGGGAAGTACAGGGGGGCTTGGGGGGAGGAGGGGTATGGGCTGAGTGCCAAGGTGGCCTGGTGCAGGTATGATCTGGCTACAGGGGGCTTGCGGCTAGGGCCAGGGAGGTGGGTGTTGGACCAGGATGGTGGCACTGCTTTGGAGGCTCAGGGATCGCGGTTAAAGGGACATGGATGGTATGTTGCTCTACCCTGCATGCCCCTGCAGCAGTCAGGCAGGTTTGGATGGCTGGTAGGTGAGACAGGCTGGTATTGAGCAAGCTGCAGCAGGTGCAGCTGTGGAGCCCTGCTGCTGTTGCTGCAGGTGGATTGTATGTAGCAAGCAGCTTAGGGTGGTCCTACTGTCAATATTCATCGTCACACCCCTGCTGCTGCCAGTAGGCCACCCCTGCTGTTGGTGCTATCATACCCCTGCTGCTGCTGGTGCTGCTGCTGCTGCTATCATACCCCTGCTGCTGCTGGTGCTGCTATCATACCCCTGCTGCTGCTGCTGCCAGCCGGCCATCACTCGTGGCAGTGCTGCTGGCAGTGGTGGTGGCTGTGCTGGTGCCGACAACTGGTGGTGTTGGTGTTTGTGGCTGCAGGGGGAGATGTTGGACAACATCGAGAAGCAGGTGGCGCGCAGCGTGGAGTACGTGCAGAGTGGCACAACCGCCCTTGTGGACGCAAAGCAGCTGCAGAAGAAGACGCGGAAGCTGATGTGCTGCGCGCTGTTCATCGTGCTGCTGGTCGCGCTAATCATCGTGCTGGCCGTGGTGCAGCCTTGGAAGCTGATCAAGTAGCCCGCATGCAGCCTGGAGGCAGGGCCACTGCAGCACCCGTGGCGGCCCAGTAGGGGAGCAGCAGTCAGCGTCACAGCCCAAGCCCAGCCCCTCGCCCAAGCCTTGCCTTGGGTACATTTGTGGCTCACCTCCCAAGGGCTGGTAGAAGGGTGCTGCACTGTGCTCAGTAGGGGAGCAGCAGTCAGCGTCACCTGCTTGGGGGTACACAGCATGCCATCGCCACACATCACATCACTGTGCCACAGTACAACAGCAACAGCGGCGTGGGCCACCTGGTGGTGTGCAGCAGGCGTAGCAGGGTGATGGTACTGGAGTGTCCTTGTGGTGGCCTGCTCCCTGCCCCGGCTCAGCTACCTGTGCAGCATTTACCTTGTGGCATCAGCTTGCAGGCCGTGGAAGCGCAGGCACCTTGGCAGTTGTGGCACAAGGCTGGGGCTGGCCTTGGCCTATGCCATCAAGCTGCTTGGCTGCCTCGACACTCTGGGAGTGTGATGTGCTTTTAGAGGCCTCTTGGATGGACAGGGACTGCAATGCAGCGATGAGTATGCAGCGCATTGGGGAGAGCAGGTGGCAGCCGCTGGAGCTGTGCTGTGGTCAGACCAGGGAGCGCTGCCAGCCAAGGGCAAGGAGTACCCCGACCTGGGCTACAAGCGGGTGCGAGCCACCCAAGGCACAGCAGCAGCAGCAGCAGCAGCCTGCTGAGGCACAGTAGTGTGCCCCCTTCTTGTGCTGTCATCAGCTTACATCAGTGCATGTTGTTCATGCCAAATCTACACTGTAGCCCTCACGGTCAGGCAATAGTGTAGGTGGCAGGCACTCATGCACCATGTCCATGTGCATTGAGTATACTCCACACAGCCCATCAACACCATTTGAGTCGGGCCACTAGAGATTCCTAGCGTTCCCGCTAGTGGCCACTAAGCGTCCGGCTCAAATGGAGGCTCTAGTGAAGGACAAAGGTGCTGCCTTGACACTATATGGGATGGGGAGTTTGTGACTGGGAACAGGGGGTTAAGGTTCTGCAACGCTAGGTGCACAAACAGAGGTGCAGATGAGAGTGAGGGCAGTTGTCACACCATTATGTATAGTCATTACTGTCACATGGGTGTCAGAAGATGAGAAGCACATGTGTTCTAGATAATTTTTTATTTGTGGGGCTTGTAGCCTGCATGGGTGCCCCAACGAAGCTGTAGCAGTGGAGGGAGATTTGGGAGGCCAACACCCTTCGGAGGTTTCTTGCGTGGGAAAGAGAATTGCACTGCCTATATTTTCCGCGTCCCATCGGCGTTTTGTTCACCCGCCGTGACCGCTGCCGACCGTAGCCGTGTCTCGGAACTTGACTGCCAGCATGACCCACACCGCGAATAGACCCTCGGGATACAGCTGCACGCGACTGCGGAATGCCCATCGGCAACTCAGTTCAACTCCTTGCACCCCGGCTGCCAGCGCCAGCAGTTCGAGCACGCTTGCATCGCCGAGCAGCGCAGCCGCAACAGCCGGAGCCGAGGCGGTGAGGTGGAAGGAAGGCGCGCCCTTGAACACCCAGCCGAGCGGCGTGGCGCGCTTGATGGCGGATTGAAGCTCCGCGGCACCCGGGGCGGCTTCGCCCGTCACGGCCTCCTGCGCACGACAACACAGGGCAAATCTGCAGCACAGCACAAAGTGGCGCCTCACCCCGCACGGAGTTGGTGTGTGCGGCGTGCAACAGTTGTGTGAGCCAGCCCGTTTGCACTTGTTGCTTACGCGATGCCACTGGGTGGCGGTCACGAAGCTGGCGGGCACGAAGCTGGCGAGATTTGAACCCCGGCGCAGGCAACCAGTGATCTGTTGCGGCGTGGCGGTGATATGCTGGCTTGGTGGGGAGCGGGGGTGTGGGAGCCTAGCAAGCCCGACTGAAGTGTGACCTGGCATGAATGGTGGGCAGCGAGCACATCATAAGCTCACCAAGCCAGCTCATAACTTGAAGGGGTTCTCCCCATCTCTGTTCCCTCCTCTTCCACATCCCCCTCACCCACCCCCTCCTCCTCCCCCTCCATTCCCCTCCTCCCCCTCCCTCCCCTCCCCCTCCCTCCCCCTACCCCTACTCCCCCTCCACCCACATGCTCGTATGACCACAGCGCGGGCATGATGACGTGCTCCAGGTCCAGGTCCCAGGCCAGGGCGGGCCGCCCTCTAGGGCCCCCTGCAGCCACGTGCTGCTGCAGCGCCGCCTTCACACCGCCCTCCAGCTGCAGCTCCAGGTCACAGGTGTCGACCAAGGCAGGGGGCCGCAGGGGCAGGGCGCACCTGCACCACGCAGCCGCCGTGTGCTCCAGCATGACTTAGGCCTGCGCACCACCCATGTCTGGCAGCCGTAGGCTGAGCGAGCAGGCAGGCAGGCGGTGCAGGCAGGCAGGCAGGCAGGCAGGCGGGCAGGCGGGCGGGCGGGCGGGCGGGCGGGCGGGCGGGCGGGCGGGCGGGCGGGCAGGCAGGCAGGCAGGCAGGCAGGCAGGCAGGCAGGCAGGCAGGCAGGCAGGCAGGCAGGCAGGCAGGCAGGCAGGCAGGCAGGCAGGCAGGCAGGCAGGCAGGCAGGCAGGCAGGCAGGCAGGCAGGCAGGCAGGCAGGCAGGCAGGCAGGCAGGCAGGCAGGCAGGCAGGCAGGCAGGCAGGCAGGCAGGCAGGCAGGCGGGCAGGCGGGCAGGCGGGCAGGCGGGCAGGCGGGCAGGCGGGCAGGCGGGCAGGCGGGCAGGCGGGCAGGCGGGCAGGCGGGCAGGCGGGCAGGCGGGCAGGCGGGCAGGCGGGCAGGCGGGCAGGCGGGCAGGCGGGCAGGCGGGCAGGCGGGCAGGCGGGCAGGCGGGCAGGCGGGCAGGCGGGCGGGCAGGCGGGCAGGCGGGCAGGCGGGCAGGCGGGCAGGCGGGCAGGCGGGCAGGCGGGCAGGCGGGCAGGCGGGCAGGCGGGCAGGCGGGCAGGCGGGCAGGCGGGCAGGCGGGCAGGCAGGCAGGCGGGCAGTCGGGCGGCCAGGGCAGGCAGGCAGGGTCGTGGTGTTGTCAAGACACTGCTGTCGTCGGCGCTCTTGGTGGTGCTGCTGTTTGGTGGGACTCTTTCGTTGCACGCCCCTCTTGTGGCCCCCTCATGAAGCCGGACCCACTCCTGATCCTCGCAGGTGTCCCCCCTTGTCCAGGTGAAGGGCTGTGCCTAGATGCCCTACTGCAGGCTGCCACAGTGGGCTGGGGTGCCATGCTGGGTGCACACACACACACACACAGCACCGCCAGCCGCCCCTGCATCAGCCACCGCCACCGCTTGCTGTCCACCCCACTGTGTATAGCCACACAGCCACTGCTGCTGGTAAGCAGGCGTGACTGTTATGTGTGACAGGGTGTGTGTGGGGGTCCCTGCCTTGCTCTCAGCCACACCAGCTGCC